>JAAAKR030063908.1:0-10729 GCA_010014985.3 Delias pasithoe
AGCGCAATTGAACCAAGTTTACTGCAGCGTGTGGCACGGAATACGAGGCTCCGTTTCGAACAGTGTGTGCAACAGGACAAATCTGCATTGGACTCTCTTAATACTTTTAGTAAAATTATATGTCAAACATATTCTTTTTTTTTTCAATTTAAAAACATAAATCTGCCACCAGACACACTGTATTATTATCATTAATACAAATACTTAGCAACAAGTAAATAAAAAATTATACTTATATTTAAATCAATATGTCAGTACGTTTATGAAAAAAAAGCAGCATTATATTCATAATATCATTTATTCCAAAAGGGAGGCCTATGTCCAGCAGTAGACGTCTTGCGGCTGAGATGATGTTGATGAATCGGATTCACTATAGGATCTAATTTAAATTCATTTGGTAATGTTATAAGATTTTAGCGACAAAATATACCATTAAAATCAATCATTTTTTCATTATATCTATTAATTTCGAATACATTTTATCGAAACAACAACCAGCGTTACGAGTTTCAATTTTGTAATATTATTACTAATTTTTATTCTTAGAAGTCAAACAATTACAAAGTCCAAGAAGTCCATTTACAAACTTACTAATCCTTATTTTTGTTGCTGAATGTTGGTCAACCGCATTTCGTATTACTCAACAGAACCTCGTCGACAATCGGTTACGTAACATATTATAAAATTAGAATAGAATAATGTCTTACGATGCCCGCGCAGTAATGTGTCAAAATTGAATTCTACTATGACTTTTACGTAAAAGAGAATATAATTAAAACATCAATTTGATCAATAGAATTGCCTCGCTTAAATATTAATTTTAATTATTTTCTTAGTGATTTGTCCGATTTCATATCTTATATTTCGAAAACAGATTAAAGTAAAAAACAGTAAAAACCATTCTACAATCGTATACATGGTCAATTTAATAGTTATATGATATAATAATATGTAACAATTTATATTTATTAAAAAAGTAAATTATTTATCCATTTATTTCAATTAAATAATTATTGCTGGATAATTTTAAAAGACGATATAAAATGATTATTAACAATAAAATAAATATATCACTCACATAAGATAAAATATTACAGTTCACATAAAAATAGAAGAGGAGCTACATTGTTATGCTATGTTATTTATCTAAATCTATGAATGTTCTTAATAGTATGATTAAATGTTTTTAACCAATAGATGTTATAATTATGTAGATATTTAATATGGCCATACTTTTGTCTGATTTTTATAGTTTCTCGTTATTTATTTATTTATTTTTTAATAATATAATAAAATTATGGCTCTATTGTTGCACAATTTAGTTAAAATGTTAATAATAACTGCTATTAAACCACATATGTGGTTTATAATAATTTGAAGAAGTGCTTTTTAATTGAACAGCCATACTCGTGACGTATTCATATACACGACTGAGGTTGGTGAATTTCAAGTGCTGGGTCACCGTCACGACCTGACAAAATCGCAAAATGTATTTAAAGAAACTACTTAATAATTTACATTTAACCGTTATTTTCTTAGCTACAACTTCGACCTTTTTAAAAGTACGCAAAATACACGTATAATTTATTTATAATAAATGTTAAAGACTAATTGTATACCTATTATTTTTTGTTTTATACACGTTGATGATTGACGAATAAAATCACAACAAAATGTGTATACAGTGACGTCCATAAAAGCGGATTGAAAGCCCAGCATCACAACCAATGCGCGGACTATAACGCGGTTGTCCATGGGCAGCGGTATTCTCTCACCATGTAAGAGACTCACCGGCTTCGTTGTCCACCATATCATAAAAAATAAAATAAATAAAAATAAAAGCGATTTCGTGTGTCATCTCAGCTAACCTTCCTAAATATGCGCTGATTTTACAAGAAATATAGTATTTGTACGGCATCGTATCATTTTCTAGTAATAGAAAGTACTACGGCCTACAATCTGATGGACTAGATTTTTTCCTAAATGACAGCAGCCGTCTGCCCTTAATTTCCTTCCAGCTTTAACAGCACCGCTAGCGCCTAAGCTTTTTGTGTCTTATAATATTTTTAGTCTAAATTATTCCTTCTTTATCATCATTATTCATTACATTTTGTTATAATAATTTAATTTACAAACTATTTTATAGGTCATATAGATAACCAAATATATTATTATTATCTTACCTCCTATACATACATAATATAGAATGGACCGATTTTTTATTAAGAACTTTTATAACAAAATATAAATGTCTTCTATAGATAAATATTATATATCATTATACATATTACTTAGACATAAAGGCCCAGACCAACGTCATCAGCCATAACCTAAGTTTAGTTTAGGTTAGTATTTAAATATAAACTAACAATTGAGATTAGACATTTCTTTTAAACCATTAGATTTCTGTTCGATGTCTCCAATCAAAGGCGTGATGTAACAGGGCACGTAGAAACAGGGCGGCGCAAGCGCAGGTTCGATGACCTCACGAGAAACCATTTCCCGATTAGAAACTCGGGAATAAGTACTTTGACAATATTTATAGTAAATTTCATATAGGAAAATCTCGTTTTAATAAAAAAAAAGGCTTTTCGTCTGGTAACAGAATAGGCAGACTGACTTAATGCTATAAGAAATATAATAAAAAAATTATCCATACGACAAAAAACCGGTAATTATTCTTTTATATTTATGTATTCCATTTTAATGCGTGGACGCCTATTGACAGATTCTATATTAATATGCATACATTTTAATGAAGTAAATTTGCAATTTACAATTTTTTTTTTACGTCTCCAAACAATTAAATACGTGGCCATATAAAAGTATAAATCTGTACATAAATATTTAAAAAGCAATCAGTAGTTGGTAATTACTGCTTTAGTATTATCATCATTATGGGTAATTGTGTAACTTTGCTAAGATAACAATAGAAGGATTTATAATAACTATTCTTGTATGTACCTATCTAATTGTTCCATCGCTGCATGCGTTATGCATAGCTATTAATTAGTGTTTAATCGAATGCCAATTAGTGAGCATATACTATTATATATAAGTATGCTATGTATAGTATATGCATATACAAGTATGTTGGAAGAAAATAAAGTTTACAAGTCTTATTACAATGAAATTACAGGAGACAAGTTGTCTGTTAATAAATCTTTCACCCTTGACTTTTATCTCTATTTACATTAAGATAGCGCAATACGCACGAAATATATGTTGACATAGTGCCGTACAAAATGTCCCTAATGAGGTCAACAATGGTCTCGGCTGTTGTTACCCCAATTAATTGGAATCAAATTAATTTAAATGTTCTTAAAAGTCGCGATGTTTCTCAGTATAGAACACACAAATCCGATAGCCGCCATGCAAGGAAGCGATGTGGCAACTTCCTGTGCCCTGCAATTTCGACAATCTTTCAATATATTGTACTCATTAAAACGAACATCGTCAACGTATCAGGAATCTTGCTGGCAGGCACGTGTTGCTACGAAATGAATTTCAGTTCAGTATACCGCGGTCACGTAGATACAAAACACTGCTCCAATTCGCTGGAGGCCCACGCATTTCTGAAATATACACCGGCTCCTCAGGTTGAATAAATCTATATAGAAGTAAACAATGTGATGTTGAGTTCGTGATATAAAAATGATTGAATTAGTAAAGATGCCTGACTCTAATGGTATAAACGGAGCCCTCAGGGACATTGGGGCGAATGCCTTCGTATGTCGTGTGCAATATTTAAACGACATAGACCCTTTCAACGAGTACAATGTCAGACTGCCTACGAGACCACTCTACCACACTTTCAACTCGTCAATACCCCTGTCGTATCAGATCGCTGGTGTGCATCGATTGCTGCAAGCTCCACACACGGTAAGTTCTTAACATCTACTGCCGATTAATATACGTATTTCGTATTATGTTCTACTACTTTATTGCTTTATACTTGTAAACTTACTCATATTTCTTCCTTATTTAATTTAAATCTACCTAAAATATACAATAGCCTACTATTAAGCAAGCAACCGCGTAAAAAAATAAACAAACTTTTAAAAAGAACACTAAAAAGAGATTATATATATAGAAAAGGTGGAACTTTCCAAATAATCTAGGCATAATTTTAACGGCGA
The DNA here is from genome assembly GCA_010014985.3 of Delias pasithoe. Taxonomy (NCBI): domain Eukaryota; kingdom Metazoa; phylum Arthropoda; class Insecta; order Lepidoptera; family Pieridae; genus Delias; species Delias pasithoe. The sequence goes on from JAAAKR030063908.1 coordinate 4,140, forward strand.
AACTTACAATTTCAAGTAATTAAATTGTATATAAATTAAATATATTAATAATATTCAATTGTACAAAGCTTTAAAAGAACAGTGACTTATTTTATCAGTATAGACTAAATGTCTTTTGGACTTTGGAAAAACTGCCATAAATATATACCGTATGTACAGTCAAGTAGATTCAAAGTTTCTTAATAGTCACATTAGTAATACAACTTAGTCATCGCGCTATTTAGCTAAAATTATCTGTTCTAAATATTTGTACGCTCTCAGGTGAGAGCTCAGGACGTAATTGCACTCGCTCTGTTACATTTATAAGCGCAATTAATTTTAAGGTGCAATTTTTACAAGTAACAACTTTTTGTAAGTCACAATGTTATTTTTCGATATATCGTTTAAACAAGCGACAGACTTTATTCCGTAAAGACACAGGCTATAATAATAAACGTAACTTACATTTTATTTTATGGCGAAGATATATTCACCCCTCTTTGTATTCGTGATATTTATTTGAAAAGGCCGGCAAAGATTTTTGGGCGATGCCACCTCATCTCTTGCATCTTATTATTCAAGAGTATACTTTCAAGTTTTCGAGTTAACTCTTCGAGAGTATCTTAAAATCTCTTGAAGAATATATTACAATGTATAACTTCTAAGAAAAGATTTTTCAAGGCCACTTTTATTTTTATCACCTTACTTCGCATCCTCTGATTAATAGGATTAAAGTAAACACACATGTTGTTAGATAGTGCGTTTTTAGACGCAACATGATATTTTATTGCTTCTGTAAATACCGACAGAGGCAAATGACGTTATATAAGGAATTGTATTTCTGGACCATGGCGTGTCGATAAACACAATGCACCCATTTCTGCGACTGTTTCACAGATAATTTAACTTACAGACGAGAAGTACAGTAGATCAATCCTCTCGTCTCTACCAAATCGATATATTTGTTACCCCGAATTCGAACTCGGATACTTTCCGCAGTCGGCGAGGTGGTTCACAGGCTTGGGTTGATAAGCATTGTCTTTATTTAAGTCAGAGAACGTACGTTGACTACTTATTATTATTTCGTGATTTCATTAGCGTTGCATAATAAAATACTTTTAACGACGAACGATTTTCGATATGTAACTATTTCAAAATTTTCAATTACTCCAAATTAGGATGATACCTAATTAATTTTATTCCCACTAAAATAATTAGGTTGCCGCGATGGTCATTACTTGGGCTAAAAACAGTTTTCACTCTTTTTATAAAACGACACAGACAAGTGTCATACGTGTACACCTTGAGAGTTAACTGACTCAGGTTACGCCGGAACCGATAGGGATGTCAACAACAATAATTTTTATACACGATAGATATAGTTTGTAAAATGTTTTGATCTTGTGTCAGAGGCAGCGCTTTTGATTGTGTTGTCAACCTCTTTCATCAATTCAGTGGCGAGAGAATGTTTGTTAGCATACAGTCACCTCACTTACTCAGCTAATCATTTTACAAGTACCACAGTAAGTAAGTTTCACTTTAGCATTCTGTGAGCTGATAGATTAAATCTTGACGAGCCCGTCCATATAGTGTATGAGCGTGTGCTTCAGCATGGCTTACTGAGAATAAATGAGCCAAAAAAACACTAATAAAAACTAGTAGATGATCTGTATTGTTTTCTAATATTGCAAATTCAATATTTTTCACATATTAAACTATTACACATCATTAGCGTAATTTATACATGACTTCCAATACGCGGAGTATAGCGCGGTTGTCCATGGGCGGTGGTGTTCTCTTAACATATAGAAGAACAACCTCCGTTGTGCGCTATACCATAAAAAGTAGTAATAATAAAAAAAATGTAGTTCGCAGCAGCTACCGTCGATAACCCTAAACACACAATACATGACTTACGGCATTCATCGAGAGACCTACACAAACCTACACAAAAAGTGTATTATCTTAAATGATCCGCCAAACTGGCAGTGCTATCATCAACGAGATTAGAATACCGTTAAATATGAATCTATTTTGATGAAATGTGTGAAAATCACCACTTAAATATCACTCTTAGATCAATAACAAGAAACTTCAGTTCGTTCCCGTTTAAGCTAACATAGTAACTAGCAAATGTTATCTATTTATACTATGGAAATATGCTACCAAACACGGGTTGTAAGTAAACAGATAAACGTACCATGACCTATTTAATCATGTAAACAACCTATTTCTCTTGAAACTAGAAATAATCTCAAGGTATTTAATTCCTAGCAAAGAATTATGTTCACATTATTAGATTTTTCTGATTTGTAGCAGGCTCTGTGAAATAGTTTCTATTAGAAAGAAATTTGAATTCAGAAGCTTATTTAAAAATATAGACGGTAAGTGAAGAAATAGACTTGTTTCGCGAAAGTTTGAAGTATCGTTGAGATACGTGCACTATTTCGAATGGCGTTCCAGTTTCCACACCATTCTGGAATAATGCCAATCATAAATTAACAGCCGTTTCCGTTTTTATCCAACTTATGTGTTCTTATCCTTATAAGTAATTCATACTTATTAAGTAGTACTGATGATTGGGTATACATATGTATATAATAAGATATTCATCAACTCATGAATTAATATAATCCACTTCTATGGAATCGATTAAATAAAATAATCCCATGAAACTTTTTTTTAATTCAATAACAAAACCAAGGTTTTATTTAAAAAGTGTATCTGCTATACACTTTTTCCATTTGAATGTAATAGACGTCCATGAGGTAAATATGTCACTCAGAGCTAGCAAACGGTGTCAGCTTATAAACAAAAGACAAGCTGAATCTGGCAGAGACTTATCCAAAGTAAGGTTAATTTTTGCACTCAAATTTACTCCTATAATATGAAACCTGCTCTCATTTCAGCTGGATGATGCTACTCTGCAGGTGTTTAAGGACGGTGACTACGGCCCCTATTTGGACCTTGACTTAACCCTCGCAGAACAAGATGAGGAAATAGAAGGCTTGCAAGAGAGGTAATATTTAATAAAATAAAATTATATAACCAACCAGTTAAAAATGGATAGGTGACTACTAGATACAGTGTAGACACAATGATGGACTTCCTCGTCACCCCGCTATCAAGCAATCAATGCTTTGGAACCCTCGTGATGCAATATAATATAATCATCCTCAAATTGTTCCATACAGCTATCTATAGATCAGGGTGTTTTTGATGATATATGAGCAATGCGAGTTTATTAACATTCAAGCTATAGCGAATATAATAATACCTAATAATGTATTTATTAAAATTGGTAAAATATGTGTGTTTGTATAATGAATAAATGCCTTTCCTAGCTTTATTTAATAAACCGAATTCTGTGGAATGAGATTTCTCTGTTCTGTATTAAAGATTATTTTCTTTTCCAAAACGCGCAATTTTGACTATATATGGATGTATAGATCGTTCGAGACGTAAATAAAGATAAGCTAGGTGGACTTTTGGCGTTATGGGCTCTCATTATGAATGTGTAATATCGTGTGCAAATAATACAATACCATAGTGAATGAAAGTATTGACTTGCGTAAATGCTCTAACAATATGGAAAGTCTGAAAATTCAACTCGAGAATTCTAATTGTATATCAACGTGATATTTTTTTTTTCAACTTCTTTCTATCGAATCGAAGACGAATCATACATAAAAACAGATTGATGGTAAAACAATGAACTTGCGTAATATAAATCGACTACACAGGTTGCTTATAAAGCCTTCAATTTTTGCGAAACAAGCCTCAAGCCTTAATACAGTCGTTTTGACATTGATAATCATTATTTTTCTAAATAAGAAACTATTTTGAATTTCGATTTAGTTATTTAAGGGATATATATATATATATATGTATATATATATATCTATAATAATATTTTCAATAACACAGGAATATACAAAATTAAACTCAAATACAGTATGAAAAAATGTGCTCTTTAATTTTACAAACATGTGATTTTATTATATGAGGTTTTAACTGTGTGTTTTGTTATTTCAACTGCATATATAAAATTGCATTTTGCAATAGATTTTTTTAGAATGATATTTATGAACATACTGTATAGTAGTGTGGTTAAAGTAAAATGAATCGAGCTGGTTTTTAAAATCTTCACACGAATATTTGCAAGCGACAGTATTGCTTGTTTATTGAAACGTCATTGATAGATATTAAAATTTTCGCGCAATCTTAAAAACAATCGTACAACCTGGCTGTAGTTAGCTATGAAAACGACGATTTCGAATGTTTGGAGCATTTTATAGATGATCAAGACAAGTAAGTGTAAATAATTTCTAAAACCGAAGGTTCATAAGAAGGTTTTTTACCTTTAAACAAATAAATTATGGCTGTATTTCATATGCTTATTGCGAACATTTTTTTTTACTTCTAGTAAAAATAAATATTATAAGACTAGATAACATAGTCAGTGCTCTTTTATTTATTATAAAACTGTATAACATATAGAATTAAGAGATGTTTTAAAATAGTAAAATTGTAACGTTAAATAGAGATGTGTGATTTTTTAATTCAAATTAAATTTTGTTTTAAAATATATTAAAGACTATGTTCCTTACGACAAATATATTAGGCGTGTTAATTAAGATGCATTTAAAATTGTTTTTAATTTGCGATTATTTAGACGATTACTTCTGTCACAGGAAATAAAATTACAATTTTTATTTCAGTCGCAAGAATGCCTTAGTACTACGCACCCAACTATCTGTACGGGTACATGCTATTACTGGTCAGTATCAATTTGAATTTGATAAACACCAACCACTGTTTTCTCAATACGAATGGCGTTATTCAGCAAAATTGTTGATTTTAACTGCTGATCTTAAGCATTTAATGCGTCGCAAGCCAATGACTATTAAAGCCTTTTTTTCGTTACAACATATTAAAACTATCATCTTAGGCAAAATATAATTTTTTCGAAATTTATATTATTATTTATTATTATTATTATATTTATATAAAGACTCCTAGAAAAAGCACCTACCTATCTCATTGTTATTACTAATAAATGAAATTTGCAATTACGACCACACACCTTGGTTGCAACAGCGAAACCACTACCCAACACCTACTTTTAGTTGATTCTGATAATCAAGTTAAACAAATAAACCTTTTCAGAACGACTTCTACATTCCCAAGGAAAAGAGCTGCGTAGAGCTTTATTTGCTGTCAAGCAGATGTTACAGTCAGATAAGGATTTAGTTCACGAGTTTGTGGCAAATAATGGCCTTGATTGTCTTATGCAAGTCAGTGCGAAAGAAGACCAGACATATTTGGACTACATATTACGTGCTCTGGGTCAGGTATACGAAGATCACTGTTACTTTAGTCTTTTTAACTTGTATTAAATGTAATAAGGTTCTCATCATCAATAGTTGAATGGTGATCATGATTTTTTATGGTACAGCGAACAACTGAGCAGGTGCGTGCGTCTCTTATTCGGTAAAAGTACCGTTTCAAGTACAACTATTGTTTCACGTTGAGTATTCTGTGAGCCCGTGGTATCGCCTCAGACAAACCGGCCCAATTAGTGCGTTAGCATATGCTCTCCCACGGATGCAATAGCATTAAGACACTCGCCCGGCCGCTACCAAGTCCTTCCAGAAACCGAATAAGTTATAAATTAAATTATAATTGTCCGGACCGCGATCGGAACCCGATACCTCTCGCTTCATGGTAGACTTATAAACCACTTAGCAACGAGGCTCTCTAAAAAATTAATCCATGAAAATTCTGTTTTAAGATATTTGTAAAATAGAGATACAAACGATTTTTAATTATAACCTTTCCAGATCCTCATTTATGTCGATGGTATGCATGGAGTTATGAATCATAAGGGATGCATCCAATGGCAGTATTCTCTGATATCTAGTAACTTTCGTCACGTGGTCAAGACTACCCTTAAACTGCTTTCTATATTCGTCGAATACACAGAGGGTAACAGTCTGCTTCTTATTGACGCAATGAACGTAGTCGAAAAATCTCACGGCAGACCTCCCTGGTACAATGTTTTAAAAATCCTTCAAGACTTCGATGCGTCTGACACAGAGCTTCTCATATGTGCTACAAGCTTGATAAATTTGTGTTTAATCAATATACCAGATAAAAATAATTATTACGATCAAGTAGATGCACTTTATGACCAAGGCATAGATGATATTATTCAGTTCTATATGTCAAGACAAGGAACGGACTTGGACCTCTTAAGGCAACTGCATATTTATGATGCGGTTTTAATGTATGAAGATGGAATAGAAAGTGGCACGGCTATTAAGTACACGTTTTTCTTTATTTCGCTACTTTTGTTTTACTAGTACTTAGTAATGACTGCCAAATATAAATTTTCAGGCAGTTAGATGACTCAATATTGAAATCAATAAGGAGAAGAAACACAAATATAACGAATGCAGACTTTCGTAAGTCGAAAAAATTCCAACTCAAAGAAAAAGGTAAGATTTTTAATTTAAACAAAACATTTAATTTGTCTTTGTTTTATTTTGCATGTTTGCGTTGGATACAAGTATGTAAAATATGTGTGCATTAAAACCAAATGACAATTA
>JAAAKR030063908.1:10829-33929 GCA_010014985.3 Delias pasithoe
GTCTTTGTTTTATTTTGCATGTTTGCGTTGGATACAAGTATGTAAAATATGTGTGCATTAAAACCAAATGACAATTACACTGAAATTTGAAATTTAACATTTTTTATCGTAAGTTATATATTTAAAACACTTATATATATATTATAATTAAAATTTTGTATGAATATATAAATGTAAGAATAAAATTCAGAATTTAATATCTGAAATAAGGAAAAGGGCGATAAGAAGGAGAAATTATTAAAAAAAAATAATATATATAAATGTAATGAATATTTCCTTACTTATTTTTATACCTATACAAAATAATAAATCTCACATTTAAAGATTAGGTTCGCACAATATTTCATACTATCCTCACAATTCAATTTTTGTGTTTTCATTTAATATAAACTTAGGAATTAATACTTACATCTTTACTAACAACAGCAAATGAAGCGATATTGTCTAGTTTGGATTATGAGCCGAAAAGCATATATTCAATGCATGCGCCGAACACTCCGTCAACTGCGGAACGTAAAGAAACAACGTCTCTGCGAAAAAGACGAGACAGAAGTGCTAGGCAGGCACATCACATCCAACAGCTAGAACTTCAGAATAGTTCTAGTGAAATTATCAACGCCATTTTTCAAATAAAGAGTAATAAACTCGACGTTAATATTGGCGAGGATAGCCCAACCAGACCCTCCTTAGGCAACAACTGCAGCGAGAAGAACGGCGATGAAAATATTTTAAATGACAAAGGAGAGCAACAGTCAACTTGCGAGAACTTACCAGATGTTTTAATTAACGGTTTGTTTATAAACTAACTCATTAATCATTAACGCTCATTATATGAAGATTTACTACGAGACTAGTAAACTATATATTGTTTGCATCAGCGTTGAATTTGTATGGATAGTCGTACTGCGCACATAGTGCTTGCATGCAAATTCACTTGGCCACTATGGTATTGACAGCATCCAATTAGTATAAAATCTATTGATGTTTTTGATAAAATTATATTTTATTTCAATTCAATATAATGTTTATATTAGTATCAGGTTAATTATATTAATTAGATAATTATTTAAAGGTGAGATATATATTTTATACTGCTGACGATTATACGCTAGGTTCTTGACGACGATTTTCAATGTATGATTTGGATTTACTCGTATGTCTGACTTCACTGAGCGTGCATTCGACAGTCTTAGACGCAACGAAAACATTTATCAAAATAAACCAAAATTAAACGAAAAATAATAAATTTTTAAAAATAACCATGATAACAACTGTACTGTTATTTATTGAATTAAATCTCTGTTTGTAGGTAACCAGAGATATACAATGCGGCTACAACAGAGAATTGAGAACGGTACACTAGGTCATAGCGTGAATAACCTTGAAAATGTGTCCCCCAAATGGAATAAATATTTGGATACAACACCTGAAAGAGACGACAGAGGCATTCTTTTAAATAGGGAACACAGCATAAAAGATTTAGCACAAAGATTGACCAGCCCAATACACCATGTTCAAGAAGAGAAGCCATTACTTGTCTCTGACATGGCAGGAATCGTTTCTAAGGCTAAGGAGGAACTAGCTAGATCTCAAACTAAGGGTAACTTATATATTTTAGTTTTAATTATCGAGTATACTTTGTATATTATACGTTTTCTTCTGTAACAGCCTTCAAAGGATGACAATCTTTCTTTACATTTTCATTACATAATCCAGCCGCACATGGTTTCCTTGGAAAGATTTTTATCCCTAAAAGCCATTTGAAGTTTCACAAATGATTCAACATCCAGTTACCCAACAATCAACGGGTGTAATCGGTTATAAAAAATATTTTTAAATTTTTAAAATCATCAAAAAACGTCGCACGATAATATCTCCGGACCGTTTTAAAATAAGACACGATATTTCCATATATATTAAGAAAATTGAAATGTGGAATACTTTCTTTTAAATAGTTGTATTTTAAAACTAAATAAAAACTAGCCACTGCCTCTACATAAAAATCTTTGCTCGCATTATTTAATAAAAAAAAATTAATTAAATGATATTTGACAAACATTAAAAATGATAATTGAATAATTTTTATTAACAGAGATTGTTAAGACACCAACGAAAGAGAAAAGTGCCAAAACAATGGAATTTAATCTTGAAATTGTGTCAGAAAAAGAGTTAAATTGGGACGAGGTGAGAAGAGCTTGCCATCACCGAGAATTTCATTTATGTGATCTAGATTTCTCAGACCTGCGTGAAGATTCGGATGATGAAAGAAAGTCTGAAACTATTAAAATAACCAACGGGCCACCTCCGCCACCTCCAAATATGCCTCCCTCATTTGATGGTCCTCCACCCCCTCCAGTGTACGGCCTAAACGAAATAAAGTTCTCAAACACTAATGAGTCTGACACGTCCACAATAAAGAAGAATAAGAAGACTTTAAAATTATTCTGGAGAGAGATTCACGATACCCCAGCAACAACATCGGCGAAAGAAGATCACTTCATCTGGGATGATCTTCCTAAAGTCGAAATCGACACAGCCGTGTGGGAGCACCTCTTTGAGACTAGGCCAAATGACATTAATTTTATGGTGAGAAATCGTTCATTGCTACTAATATTAGACCGAATTATGATAATTTTAAAACTATAATTTATGATGCTAAAATGGAAAAAAATTGTATTTGCCTTGCTTTCACGCTTATTTTGGTTAGCTTATTACTAAACCGATTTTATCAAAGTTAACCCGAGTTTTGCAAAAATTTAAAGTAGTCAAAATAGAGCAGATAATTTTGTCATTTGACTATTGAGGGGAAAATATTATTTTTACTTTATTATTTACTTTTTTAATCAATCATTTTGTTTTACATGTATCTGCGGATAATTGTCAATGCAGGAGGTAAGACATGAGATTTTAAAATTTATTTTATTTTTAAATTTTTTCAAACCAAAAAAATAACCGTTAATTTGCTCCTACCCTTATTTATGTTATCAATGACAACCGACTCGTCCCAAGTTCCTCGAATTAATAGAATTATATACAGAGTAGTTATGTAATTGTATATTTAGAGCTGTAAATAAAGTAATGGCTAAACTTAGTGGTCAAAAGTAAACACAAATAATTCTTTGCAGAAAATACAAGCTGAACCAAAGGAGAATTTAATTTTAGATAACAAACGTTCGACAGCTATAAATATAACGATGAAAAAGCTCCCGCCGCCACAGACTATTAAAGCTGCCATTTTAAAAATGGATGTTACAGTTATGGCGCGAGAATCAATAGAAAAATTAATAAATATTCTCCCCACTGAAGAGGAAAAAATTAAAATACAAGAAGCGCAGGTTATTATGTCATTTTATTGAAGTGAAATTTATATTATTTATATAAATATATTTCATATTTCAGTTCAACAATAATAGTATCACTTTTATTACAATTAATGAGATCTTATTACCTATAAGGTAAAATAAAATAATTGTATTATTTGTATTCATGTCTATGATAATAAAAGCCTATTATTAAACTTTGTCTAATTTAACTTTACTATAATATATTTAACCAATTTTTATAAAGTTGCAAATAGTAGATTCTTTTTCGAAAAATAATGCCATTAAGAAGTTTCACTTCTTACTTGTACACGCACTCTGTCTCTTTGCACATCTTCAGATATTTTATTATTGTATATTATATAAGACACTGGATGCAGACCGCTTCGGACAGGCATGCGTGGAGGTCCAAAGGAGAGACTTATGTCCAGTAGTGTACGTCTTCTGGCCGAGATGATGATGATTATATTATATGTTGTAAACAAAACATTCTTATAACTTATAAGTATTAATTACAATACATTGTCCTTTTTTAATAAATACATTTTAAATTTCAGTACTCGAATCCTGATTTACCTTTAGGGAGAGCAGAAAAGTTTCTGTTAACCCTCACATCCATTAATGAGCTTTCGTCTCGATTAAAGCTTTGGGTATTTAAACTGGACTTTGATAATTTAGAAGTAAGTTTTAATTACATTGTCTTAGGGATGCATTACGTTATGAATCATTAATTTCTAGTGTTAAAACATCTTGGATTCCGAGACAATAAAAAATAAAAATAAACAAATCCTCACTAAGAAAATTTTAAACAGCTACTACATTAAATATCTAATTTTATTGACAGAAAGAGATTGCAGAACCCCTTATGGATCTGAAACAAGGTATTGAATTGTTGAGAGGCAACAAAACGTTTAAGATTATATTATCCACTTTACGAGAAGTAGGCAGCTTTTTAAACGGAACACCTGTAAAAGGATTCAGGCTTGACTATTTGACCAAAGTTGCAGAAGTCAAAGATACAGTTCATAAGCATTCTCTCTTATTTCATTTGTGTGAAATGATTAAGAGCAAATTTGAGGACACAACAGACTTGTTCAGTGAAGTAAGTTAAGTATTGACATTATAGTTACATATTGTGTTGCGTTGCCTTGTTTAAAACAAAATAAAATTACTCATTCTAATATGAATAATAGACAATTATCGACTTTGCAACATAGATAAAAGTATTTCTGAAAACATAATATTTTTACTCTATGTTTATATTTAGTTGGGCCCAGTAATAAGAGCGTCAAAGGTGGATTTTGACGTGCTTAGTAATAACCTACTCAAACTCGAGTCCGATTGTAAGGCCGCGTGGGATCACATGAAAAGGGTAGCGAAACATGATGGCTCGCTCTATAAGATGAAAATAAACGATTTTATAACAGATGCCGCAGAACGCATTGTATTATTAGCAAAAATAAAGAAGCTGATTTTAAAAAGGTAAACGTTTTTGTTTTCCTATAGTGTATGCTATGCGAAATCGCGCGAAGTGATGTAAGTTCATTTTATAGAAGAGACCTTTTCTTACAGATATGAAAAATTCTTGCTGTATCTTGGAGTACCCCTCAACGATGTTCCAAACAACCGACCCACTGATTTTCTGAAAGGAATAGCTGAATTTGCTTTAGAGTACAGAACAACAAGGGAACGTTTGTTACAGCAAATTCAAAAGAAAGCGATCCACCGAGAACGTAATAAGACTCGGGGTGTGATGATCATTGACGTGAGTATACTCTGTAGCTATGTTTTAACAATATCTCATTTTCCCACGGAACAGCCAAGCTGAAACATATACTAACGCACTAATTTGGCCTGCTCGTCCGAAGTGATACCACGAGCTCACAGAATACCAGCGTGAATCAGTACTTATACTGTGTCTCCGTTGGCCGCTGTACTATAAAATAGCATCAAAAGTACAATTCTTAATAATGTATTTAATTTATAAGATTAGCCCTAATAATTTACGTCAATCTAATATTTGCGTACAGGTTGCAAAATACTCTACAAAAAGTGGAGACCACAGCGCCGACACCGCTTTGAAAGAAATATTGAAAGATGAGACTGTCGCCGATATATTAACGGACGGTCGCAGGAGATCTCAAAAAACGTAATTAATTTTTTTCAACCTCAATAGACACTATTCTCCGTCGATAATTTTGTATGGATTTAAAAGACATATACGAGTATATATATATATACAAACCGACATCAACTTCTATTTATCTGGTATATCTTATAATTGCTATAAAAATATTCAATTTATTAGATAACCTTTTGGTTTTGCTCAACAGTTTTGAATAGTCGACTGCATTATCTATTTATATTAGTAATAGTTACCAAAGTAACCAAGACCAATATAGATCTCGGTATATTTAGTTTGAGCTACGTGAACTGAACGATAGAAAGACGTGTAAATGAATATTGAATACTCCTCAATTTTTAAATTATCTTTAATTATTTCTGTTATTGTTATTTTTTAGTTTTTCTCTGTTATCTTACAGATTGATCTACAGGCATAAATACTGTTTCCTTCTTATTTTTTAATTAAAAGCCGATTTTATAACTTTCAAATAATACGTATTCATTTTGTATTTTGCAGGGGTGATGACGCAGTTGAGGAAATCGTTGAAACTTTGGTTCGATCGGCGGCAATGAAAAGCAGCACACCAAGAGATAGACGACGAAACAGAATTTCCGATCGAAAAAAATGTAATCACCTTTGATGTCCTGAGAATGAATATTAACATATAAATTGTAACATAGTATTTAATAATTTATAATAATAATCGACTATTACTAATAAGCTATTGTATAGTTTATATATAATTTCTAACAACTTATTAATATTATAGTTATTAAGGAGTCTAAAGAGGAAAAACACTATTGCCTCTTGTTATGTTTTCTTTATTTTAATACATAAAACCTGACATGATAATGTAACATAAAAAAGTTGCAAAATTTTGATATTGCGAATGATACAGTGTTTGCATTGCAATTGCATTTTAACCCCCGAAGCAAATTCCATTCTTATTTGTTCTAAGTAACATAATAAAGACCTGTGTTAATTCTAATAAGCATAGCGAAAAGTACTGAGTACTATTAAGATGAATGACTGTTGATCGTAAATTTTAGTTCTAAAAGTGCCAACTGCTTTAGTGCGTTGTAATATTAATTTTTGCATCAGAGTCTTCCATTAATAAAAATTCGACTCAGGAATATTAATTAGTTTTCTTTATTTTATTTTCAGTTGCCACCAGAACATGGGAAATGACTTCTACGTAAATTATTGTCTAGGTAATAAATAGGTTTAATTTTAATTACTTCAGCTATACTCTATTATCAGCATTTCTTTTTTTAATACAATTATATTATAACCAATGAAATATTTGTTACAATTACAGTTGTTTCTTATTATTTATCCACTAAGTCAACATCAATTAACAGCTCACTATGAACTTAGTCTTATCCCGAATCCTTTATTCCTGTCTTTTACTAGATATTCCTTCTATTAAAATATTCAGCGTAGCCAAGACTTATATATCACGTAAATTACTAGAATACACAACTAAAATATAACATTAGAAAAAAATGATTTTTGTATTTAGTAAAAAAAAAACTATAATATAACATTTTCGTTTCAGAATTATTTGAAAAAATTTCGTAAATTGTATTAAGATTTAAAAAATTCCTATTTTAAAAAGACTTACAATTAAATATTTTAGTACTTTATTTTATAACGATAAGCGTTACTTTACCAATACGGCGCATTAATGCAAACTGGATTTGGGTATCTTTGTAACATAATGTGTATAATGAGCCATTTGTATATATTCTGTAAATATAAATATAATGGCAATAGTTTACTTTATAATAATTAAATAAAAACTAATAGTATCCTGACTCTTAAAGCTGCAACCACTTATTAGGAAATTATCCAAAACAATAGTTATTATGTTTATGTATCCTTCATAATTGACCTTTTTTCATGTCTTTATAACACATGTTTTATCTTGTATCGTAATAGATATCACTGTTATTACTTTAATTAAAATTTGGCCACTAACGAAAGATTAACGTGATACAAGATTGTAATTCCTAAAGGTGCCTGTAAAATAAATTAATTGTAACAATATTGTTTTTATTGTTTCCCTTAAATATTAAGTTATCAATTTTAATTCCATTTAACTAACTCGGCAAGATTCTTTGGAACAATCCTTTGAATCTTATTTTAGTAACTTTTTAGGGTGAACCAAGTAGTAAGAGAAGAGAAAAATTTTAAGAAAAAAAACGTCGCATAGATGTGGTGGTTAATCAGGCTATCAAGTAAAAAATAAAAATTAACGCGATAGCACCATATAACAGCTCCAAAAAACTTAAACGAAATTTTCTTAGATACTCATGTCCATTAGTTATCTACTACTTATTTAAATGGGTTCTTCATAATTATATTTTAGAATTACTGAATGGCATTAGATGGATCATACAATGTCACTGAAGATATTTTTAAGATTTTTAATTAATTACATTGTGAAAAAAATACATTATTCTTTGGGTAGTATTTGAAATTGCATTAACTATTCTTGCAAATAACCAATGATATTTACGTAAATAGCGATGAAGAAAATAACCCGTGTTTAAAGTGACATATAAATTACAACCAACATTTAGATCAATTTATTAATCAAAGACAAAACAATTTAATAATAGAGCGTTAGAGAATTAATTAATAGAATCGTATCTATATAAATTAACATTATCTTAATATTATTCATAAGTAAAACAAGACATTTCATTCATTAAAGAAAATGACAATCGATCGCAAACAAGTAACACTCTATCTGTCACTAAAGATGTAACGTCAGATTGTCAACTGAAATATTTTAATGTATTTTTAGTTTTTATTTTGAAAATATAAGTTAATTATTTAGAACAATTTAAAAAATGTGTTATTGATACTTTTGGACTTAAAAAATTCACTTATTAAGTATTAGACACTTTGAACTTACAATACATAGGCGCTTAAAGCTGTAATAGGTAACATAATCTATGTTTTCAACTGTCGCATTTAAATATGTTGTACTAATTTATCTATGCTTACAATTTACATTCAACTCTATGGTACATAATAAATCGCCAATAATATAATTTTTAACGGTTTAAAATAATATACACTTCTTGTTTTTCAAAGGTAAGATCAAGTTAAGTAAAATAAGTATCTTTCCGTAGAACTTATATCTTATATGCGTCTAAATTTTTAATTTATTTAATTATTTTCTGTCAGCTATATTCCAAATGCACGCCAACCACGCCCTTTGTATTATGTAAAAAGTTAAGTTAATTAGATCTATTTCTTGTTGACAGGTAATTTATAAGAAAATGTCGTCTGAAACTCAAACTTACTTTACAGGGAACGTTTCTTCTATACATCAAACATTAAATCCGTTAACTTCGAAAGTTGGAGACTTTTCACCATTTTATATAGCAATAGCTATTTGCTCTATTATTCTCGGTATTATACTTATATTGAACATTGCTTTTTGTTGTTCAAGATACTCCGATTACTGGCTTGATAGACATACAGGTATATATAAATTGGATACCACTAAATGTTCAATTTGACATCTTCCTAAAAAATTTTTTCGTTAATTCCGGATATTGTTGATTTATAATATCTCTCTCTAAGCACTTGTTTTTTGTCCTTAGGTAACCGTTGGATTGTCTCAATTTGGTCAACAACACCCCATAAACAACCACCATTAGATTTTACAGAGCTGGAACAAAACTTTGTAACAATACAGTACACACCATATCCAGAAGAATATCAGGAAATACATAAACTCGACATTGAAGTAGCTCCTTCAATATCAAGACAACCACTCACTTCATCTCAAGAATATTTAGAGTTACATAAGAGAGAAAGTGATATTTAAGTATGGCATTTCTAATGATTTATCCTGCAGTGGCAGTACTTTCACTCTTTGTGTTAGTTGTTATAATACTGATGCTCCGGTTTGGAGCTAGCTGGTGCAGGCTTCGTCATACAACATTTAATGACCAAGAATATTGGACTGAAGAAGAAGCATATGAGCAGAAAGTATCATATGCTTAGCTAAATGCTGGTAAATCATTAATACTTATTAAATCCGTCCATATAAGACTTAGACTCTAGAATTAAAATGTTAAGTTCAAAAAGCAAAATATGCATTTAATTTTCTTTACATCTTTATTATAACAATGTTTAGTACCTTAAATATTTTTCTATTTTTTTTTATTTATACAATAAAAGTATTTGTTATTAAATCCTACTTTGTTTTATTTTATATGTATACATATATATATATATATAAGGAAATTATGGTATTCTAGTGAATACTTTTTAAAGTTAAGAGTGCAATAGCTGTTTTATTAGAAACTAAAGTAGTCATGCAATACAGTTAACTTGGGCTACTTCTCAAGTACATTTGTGATCTCTCTATTAGAACAGTTTTAATAAATATGCAAGTCTCATTACCATACATTAGTTTGTTTTGTGAGCCCCTATTTTATTTAATTATACTGAATTAGAAAGGGAGAGCAAATAAAAGAACTGATATATAAAAACACTTGATCTATTAAATTAAAACCACTCCATAAACAATTAATAAGACTAATATAATGTTTCATTATTTACAAGTCATAAATTATAATCACATTTTCTGAATCAATGGATTCTTTTATGCACGCATGATAGTGATATGGCATTGGATTGTTTATTGGTGATTATTGCTGTAATCTTGTACTTTCGTGGTATTGCTCAACATTATCACGAAACAAATTATTTGTGTAATACCATTTTTAATATTAAGAAATTCAAATTAAAAGTGCTTACATAGTATCCTAGTACATTTAAATACAAGTCCATAGCTTAAAATAAATATTGTAGTAAACTTTAATTAATTTATTATTATTAAGTCAATCAAGTCTACAAACATTTATTGCTTGACCTTATGAAATTTGAAAAACGAGAAACTAATTATGTAATACTATTAGTAATATAATTAAACTAAAAAAAAATATCTTTTACATAATAAAATCGCTTTAAATATAAAAAAGTAGACTATATACCAGATTCCTGACATTATAATTAAAAATAAAACAAAGAATATAAATTAGATAGGTTACTGAGAATTGACGGTACTGATGCAGTGACAATCTTGCATAACTTAACATTGACTTTAAAATAAAGGTGGTCTTCAATGACCTCAAACAAACATTGTTTGTATATATATAAGTAGTCTTTGAAAAGTCTACTCTTGAAAGTTATATATAAAAATCACTTATAAATTTAAAAATAACAGAAAATTAATTAAAAATTGCATCTTATAAATACTACAATCTACGCAATTACCTTAATTAAAATAGAAATATAATATAGGTACTCAGTATTTTTAAACCTTTAATTTCTTTAGACACTGTGAAAATTATCACTTAGTATTGCTTTATACTCAGGTAAAATTTTGGGTTCATATAAAATTTAGGTACACATTTTAACTTCTTTATAAAAATAGTAAATTAAGCGCTATGTTAAGCTTGAATCTAACAAACGATGAATTTTAATTATTTCCATATACATACACAGCAGTCTTGTTTGTAAGTTTAATGTCCATAATTATGAATCTGAGCTGTAAATCAAGTAAAGAAATTAATTAATTAAAAATATGCTTTATAATTTAGTCGAGGGGAGGGGAGAGGGGGGGTTTTGTAAATCTTAACTGTTCTAAAACTATACCAAATATTAAACTTATATTTAAACACGCCTATATTTTCGTAACTGCAATGTGGAATATGCAGTCTTGTGAAACGAACATAAGCAAGACATATATTGTAAAAAAAAATTATATGGTACCTATGACTATTAAAATTTTATTCTTTAAATGAATATAAACTATAATATCATTCAACATATGTATCATTATACATTTACTGCACGAGCCTGTAAGACCTAAGACCTTTGTAAGTGCTGAACCAATAAGTATTAATATTTATGAAATTAATTATACCTATAATTGAGAACAGCGAATGTGTAAATTTTATCAAGTGTATCTTAGTTCTTAAATGATATAAGTATGATAAAAGATTTGTCATCTAAGAATTGAACAAGTCAGCAAATGTACTACCAATTATGCAATATTAGTATGAAAAGAATAACATAGATATGCTATAAAACTTGATGCCTTTTGCATGACAGTAATAATAAACTTGCTAACTGTAATAAACTGAAGTTATGCTTGAATTTAACTAAAAAACAACACAAGATAAACGTTATACACTCATGAATCGGTCAGAGGTTTTGCAAATCGTAGCTAAGCTCCATTTTGATCAAATCAATTTCAAATAACAAGAGAATTGTATCAAAATAATATTTCTTTTACGATTTTAGATATAAATAAAATTAACAAGCTCCTATTTTTCATAAATTATACAAGAGAACATGTGCCTAACGAAATTTTAGTTTTATGATGTATAATATTGTTTGATTTATCTTTATAAACATATATATATATAATATGAAATATTGAAAAAACATTCACATAATATTTAATATAATAGATTAGGGATAAAAGTAAATATTTATTGTTTCAGTGAATCAATGTTGTGCTACCGGCTTGTAATTTATATGTAATTGTGAAATATTTAAATGGGAAGTAACGCGATACGGATTGGATTATATAAACTAGTACTTAACAATCTATTTAAATCTTAAAACTATTAATTATTTACTCCATATTAAAAAGTTACAAATACTTAAACGCTAAATGACCGTTCGATATTTCAAAAATTAAGTAGTACATCTATGAAGTAATATTAATTTAAATTTTAATCTTTCATTAATTTAACACGCCATAACGTTCTGTTATAAATATATAATAAATATAAAAATTGGAGTTAAACGGGAAATTATATGTACATAAAATTTGAAATAATACAATCGATAAAAATTATGCGTTAAAAAAGAGCCAACTTTATTCGATGAGAAATATGAATACGTTTTAATTGACCGGATATACAAAAAAATTGAAAACTGTTCTATAACTATAGTGATAAAATATTGTTTTGTGGGATAACGAGATGTGACTTACTCCACATATTTTATAATAAATTTTGAATAGTCAATCAAATTAGTTTCAATTAGAATTTGAATTATTTCACGAAGCGGTTTATAAATAATATTACTTAATTCACTACTTAACAATTAAAAGGTACAAGAACTCTCTTTCGTAAGTATTAACCCTACTTTTAAATTAACGAAGACATAATTACGCTGGAAAGTTGTTTTTACAAAAATAATTTAATGCCAAATATAATTTTTCCATACAAGATAATAAATCCTACGATTATTTGCTCTGTCAACGCAGTGGTTCAAATAAAATATCATTTAGAGTTTAGCTGTTTCACATATAAAAATACCTACGCTACTAGTTCTATTTATTGTAGTGTATTTAAACTTAAATTAATTGTGATCGTACTCACTGTTGTTAAGCATTATCAGCTTTAAAAGGGCGGCAAAAACGGTCGCCCTAGACAATATTTTCCTAATTAATTTCACAAATCATACGATGTATAACAATAATAGATAATGAATTAAGTATAGCCTAAATTAAACACATGGAAATTAATTTTACGCTGTTTAAACTTAAAAAAACAATAACCATTGACATTTCGACAACAAATCTAACTCCATTTACCTTTATATACATTCCGGTACATAATATAAAGCTCTACGTATAGTAGTACCGAAAAATATGTTTAGAATTTGTAAACAATTTGATTATTATATAAATATGGTAAACGTGTCGACGGTAACGTGTATAGTCACCAAGTGCCAATAAAGAAAAAATAAACGACTCACTAAGACAACTTATATTATTATTAAACTGGAATCGGGTGGCTCTTAGCAAAATTTATAGTTACGTAAGCTACGTGGTAACAAAGAAATATCACTACAACATATTAATATAATAAATGCTCCTTCTGGAGCCCGTTTTATATTTACTCATCACTAATTAAAACAGGGCAAACATCGTAATCGCATTGTAATAGAGACCTATCAATAACTCAAATAGATATTTCTTAATTTATTCTTCTATTTTGCTTTATGGAGAAATGCAACAATTTCTTGCTTTTTATGGCAAGACTACTTGAACGCAAAATGGTCATAAGAATTTATTATAATCACAGCGAGGAGAGTAAGTATAACATAAAACGGGCTCGTGATATTATTTGATTATAATCTAAGAGGTAGGTTAAGGAGAGACGACTAGGCGGACCACTCGAACTTCCAAAATGTACGAAATCCACGCTTTTATTTCCTCTTTATGTCGAAAAAATGTCAAAATGTAGTCAAAACATTAACAATTTCTATCAAGTATCACAACTCCTGTTTACTTATTTTGAACTTTTCTTATAATTTACCCTGTCAGTGAGAATATGACTAACAACTGTAATTTGCTGACTATACACTTTGTACGTGTTGTTTTCATCTACGTATTATTAATCAATGAAAGAGTGGATTTCGTACGCTAAATTATTCCTTTAGAGTCACCTCCAATAATACATGTTAACCATCATCATAATTTAACAATGTTAAAAGTTGTACAACTAATATCAACAGAAGCACCTATTATCTATTTACAAAATATTTAAGCTGATAAAAATCTATCGAATCGAAAAAAATTCATAATTGTTGCCTGTAGCATCAAACACAATTTTACATATCCTTTCTATATAACATAGTGAAATGTTGCTTAAGCTTGCTTAATGATTACAAATAATGCATACAATTCAAAATTAGTATATATTTCTAGTATATCATACAATATTGAATAAAAAACCACTAAATTATGTATTGCTTAATCACATACCTAATTTAATCCTTAAATAATGGCCAGTATTATTGAAGGTTCTACGGGATATCAAAATTACAAAGTGCCGAACGCTATCACCGAGAGATACGGTTATATTGCCTACATGCAATTGTATGAAAGTCTTACCAATGGGAACGGACGGTCGGACAAACGAACTTAATGTTAAAACATTCCTAACCAGAAGTGCGACGTTTACAATTTGATATGGTCGGCCGTACCGATGTTCGCTAAAGTCTTCTTTATTCTTAGCGCCGTGAGTCGAGCCGCCGGGTTCTGGTACCAGCACTCTTTCATCACTTTCGATATTGCCGATAAAACCTGAAAAATGGTGTCGATATATTATAGACACAAAGTAACATACACTTTAATATTTTATATTATCATTATAAACTAGTGTAGCCTTCATTTGGCGGATCATCAGACAATCCAAAACACATTGAAACTCATGTTAGTTTTATATATATTGTAACTTCTACATTAATATATGAATATGTTTAAGGTTTATTGAAAGATAATATATTTATTAATTGGATTATTTACAGAGAAATTACGAAACGGTAAAACGGGTCTCTAATATACTCTAAAATAACATACAGAATACCAGCATGAATCCGTACGAGTACTGTGTTTCGCTGTTTAAGTAAGGATATCGGAGGCCTTTGAAATTATACCGTTTAAAACATAAACAGTCGGCAACACAACCAAACGCCACGTATTGTCGCGCAGTTTTCCATGGACAGCCTCTTATCAAAGAGCTGATTGCTCCATGCTCGCCCGCTATATCATAAACGTTATTCTCACCGGATCCGAGTGCCAACGATTTGGAACACTTGGTCGTCTCTTTTCGATACAGACTATTCTTCTCATGTCTTCTAGGGCTGGGTCTGGCGACACACAGTCGTAGTATGGTGGCTGATATTCTTCGGGCATACTGCCGCACCGACGCGTCATCTCCCATATCACCAACCCAAACGAATACACATCCGAGCGCTTGTAAGGATCGAATTGGCGAGAGTCCATACTCTCGTCCAATACCTAGAGGTATATTAAAATACGTGAAACATTAACATACTATCAATATCTTTTATTCGCTAAGAAATCCCTTTCTAATCTAATATTTTCTTTTTCATTTGTGACAGTTAATTCGAAATTTAAGAATGTTTCCATTATAGAATCACAAGATATATTTTTTATTTTATAGAAAGGCACAATGAAAAGTGCTAGAGTGGAGACAACGGACTAGCAAGCGCAACATAGGACGTCCACCCAAAATATGGAGAGATGACCGTACAATGGTCGCCAGAAAACGCTGGATGCAGGTCGCTTTCATAGGTATGCGTGGAGGTCCAAATGGAGCCTCCCTTTATGTCCAGCAGGCGACGTCCTACGATGACGACGACAAAGAAAACACACGTGTAAATAGATGATTACTAACATTAGCTATAATTGTATTATGTAGTCAATAGATATACTTGAGAATGAGTAATAACTCACAACGGTCATTAAAAAATTCGTGTAAACAAATCAAACGCATAGCTTAATCTTTATAAATCATAAATTCTATTATGGCGAATCACAAAAGCAGTAAGGGGCCTTCGAACCTATAAAGGCTGCCTTTTTCTAAAAACGCTAGCCAACTTAGAAAAATAAATCTTAAACTTTATCTTTCTTTTTACATAAACACAAACTTATTTCCTTAAATATATCGCTTATATTTACGCAAAATCCTTATATATATATATCTATAGATTTAATGATATTATTTCCCATACCTCAGGCGCCATGTAGCGCTTGGTGCCAACCCGGTTCGTTGATGGAACATCCACTGAATCACTGGCAACGTTATGTCGTACTGCAAGTCCCAGATCACCGATGACACAAGTTAAATTGCTCTTCACAAGAATGTTTTTCGATTTTAAATCTCGATGTGCGATCGCCGGCTTGCCTGTAACATTTTTAAATTTACTAGAATTATTTTTTGTATTATAAGACATAGTATGCCTTCATCTTTGACTTTAACTAAGAAAGTTACAGCAAATAGATCCAATTTATTAATATTTTAATTATAGGGTTATTATTCTCAAACTAAATTTAAACAAACTCTCTTGAAAAAAAAATAGACCAACTATTGTAGACTACACATTTTAAACCTGAATAAATCCATAATATAGTCTATAATAACGTCTACCTTTATTCAGATAGATTTAAGACTTCAAAATTAACTCAAAATTTCGACAACTAATATTTCAACGAAAATTTCAATGTTTCCCCATAATATTCTGTCTCACGTCATTTTTACAAGCTATATAAAATTCATGTCAAGCAGTATACAGATTTTGATGGAATTATTTGTAATTTTTAATCTCAAAACAAATTGATAATCAACTTAGGGCTACTGATATTAAAGCTCACCTTTAGTGCCTACGATGTCCATATGTAAATGCGCTAGGCCGGTAGCTATCGATAAAGCCATTGTAACAAGAGTATTGGAGTCGATCGTCCGCGCAGTGAGGAAATCAAACAGCGAACCATTCTCATGATAATCGGTTATTAACCACAGCTGAGTCCATGTGCCATTGTCTGTAAAATAACATAATTGGCAAAAACTTCATCAAGTACTGTTATGATTAAAAATAGAGAAATGACGTTTTAGATGTTGTCATAAGATAAAGCTCACGGAAATTTACACCACAATTGATATTGAACAAAGGCGGCCGCAGAAAATCATCGTTCTTTACGGAGTATGTTAACTGCAGAATAATTCAATGCAATGACAATTTCTGGAAATGCCATTTCGGATACAAAAAAATTAAACTATCTAATCATATATATATATATATATATATATATATACCTTTATTGTCTGCCGCGATGAAACCGAGGATATTTTCATGGCGCAACATAACCGTCTGGTAGATCTCGGCTTCGCGGAACCAAGAGCATTCTTCTCTAGAAGAGAAAATCTTAACGGCTACATTTTCACCACGCCATCTTCCGCGCCACACTTCACCAAATCGTCCCTTGCCAATAATATCCATCAATTGGATCTGCCTTGCGATCGAACGCTGAACAAGTAGAGGTAAACCTAGAATAGTATTCAAATATATTTTTGATTGAATTAACGCTAATTCAATAGTGATGCTCTAACGGAGTGCCTCTACACAAAGTCAAATTGCGACACCATAGCGGCTTTACAAAAGGCATGTTTAATCGAAACTATATTTTATACCGTATGTCGTAATGATAAAAATAAGATCTTAAGTATCATCAGGCGCACGCCATAACAGCTTGTCTTGCTGCACGTCTGCCTTTTATTGAAAAATGAAAGAAAAGCTAATATTATTTTAATTACCCGATCCAGATCCGGATGTGGTGAGTTCAATCATATCACGTATGGTGGTCTTGATCATTGGATGACGTGGGTCGCAATATGAATCTTCTGGAGCGTATGGAGGCAAAGAGTGACCCTTGCGTGCAGGCCTCTTTATCAACCAGACGCTTATTGCCCCGCAAATTCCGAGCACGGTGAGACCCATTATCCAAGGTATCACTTGCCATGCTGTCGCTGATGTCTCTGTTGCTTTTATTTTATAAATTCCATTTTATTACGATTTACTTTGACACCATAATTTGACATTGGGTGAAACTTGTTATTCAATACGGCATACTACATATTCAAAATGAATACATTATACTGAAGGAGGAAAATAAAAACGACGGCTGTATTGTTTGTCGCAATATATGAGGTGCATATTTACATAAGTCGAGCATATGACAACATTGTATCTCATTTATATAAGACGAAGCCGACAAATACATAGCGTATACAATGTAATACTGAAATATTCAGTGTTAAACGTTTAAACATGTCCACAACCATTACGATTACAGCACAACAACAATTAACAAAATTGTACACAACCAAACGTAATAAAAGCTGAAAGACAATTTAAATTATCATTATATTATAGACCTATTAGTTTTATAAATATATATAATAATATTATAGAGTGATGTTTATTATTCATAAAATATTTCGTACTTATAAATTATAATATTTCCACACCATGCTTTCTCTCTGAGAGAATTTATGCAATTAAAATAATCCTTACATCTAAATTCAAGCATTTCTGTTACAAAGTAAATAAAGAATAAAACGTACTTCACAATAATGCAAAAATGTAACACCGTGTTAAAATAGTGCAATTGTTAGTAAAATAGAGTTATTTTCGTGCTAAAAAGAACTCCGGCGTATGATCACTCACGATATGGTTACTACCCACGAGAATAAGACAAATCGAACTAAATGAATGTTGACTCTATTTCGTATTTGGCTACCGAAATATCTTTTGATGGAGAAATGATGTAAAAACCAAGTTTACGCGAAGTGTATGTTTTATTACTTAAACAAATTTTAATTTAATATAATTTTGGTAATCGCGCACTAACATCGCAATCCCCTTGTCGGGTCTCAATAATATTTGGTTCGCCATGAAATTTAATGCGTAATTAATATAACTATTTATCACATGCAGTTAAAATATCTGTTATTCGATGACATGGTTTCAGTAAAGATGCAATCGTAATGATCCTCCAGTTTTATTTATTCATTCATCATAATTGCACCAACAATGCTTACGAAGACATCACAGAACAAAGCTACCCCAATAAGACGCGCGGACGAAACAATTCTAGTAATTCCATACCTGGAAAGAACTCTCTATTACAGAAGTCCGTCGCGCAGCAAAATATATCGGAAGATTCGTCCTCGCGACACCAAATAGGTGTATCTCCCGGAGGAAAAATTGTGTCTTGTGGCCAACATCTATACCATACATTAATAAATTAATATTAATATTCTAAATCGATGCGGTGATCAAGGCCGGTAGACTATTTGAAAATAAATAATTAGTAAATTAATAAAAAAACATAATAAAACAGCCATGCTGCTATGCAGCCACAACCAAGCCCTAGACGAGCTGCATCAACGCCGAGGCTAGTAGTAGAAGTGAAGTATCTAGGCATAGCAAAGTGGTAATTGATGGACATGGACTAATTCCTTTTAAGTTACCATTACATATAGCTGTTATTTTTTAAATTTATAAACAGATGCAGTATTATCCTGTGGGGTTACCACTAAATGCTACACCTATGGTATTAATAAGTCTAGTAAGAAGAATAAGCCGATTGCAAAATGAGCAGCACATCAAGTCCACTACCTCCACTCTACGCCTACCTGGTGACTTTGATTGTATCTCCAGATGAAGTTCT
Source organism: Delias pasithoe (assembly GCA_010014985.3). Taxonomy (NCBI): domain Eukaryota; kingdom Metazoa; phylum Arthropoda; class Insecta; order Lepidoptera; family Pieridae; genus Delias; species Delias pasithoe. Next base: position 30,367 of record JAAAKR030063908.1, read on the forward strand.
CGATTGCACAAGTCATGTGAATTACAACATTGTATCACCACTGATTCATTTCGATTTCTTGTTGTAGAACAACTGAAGGGGTGCTCGATGGGTATCAAAGCTTTCCGCTCGATACAGCTGCACCGCAAGTAGAACCACCATACATGTTTAGTATGTTAATGCAAAACCAATGCACACTCAAAAATACTATTGTTAAGATTACAAATCATTCGAAACATACTAATTAAGTGGAAATTTATTGGGCAGACATAGTCTCTCACTTAGTTGATACATAATCAAACCCTAAGTCAAAAAGCATGTTTGTTAGAATATTGGCATCTCAACACAAAACTCCATAGAATTGGACAAGTCAAATGCGCATTATGCTTCTATAATTACAACAAACAACTCCAAAATCTGTTTCTGCTAAGTAATTTTCACACGCCCACAAGTGTGTAGAATGTCTTACCAGTTGAGTGATGGAGTACTTTTGAAAATTTTTCCCTGTATATCACATCAGAATTGCAGAAATCTTTTGTACAGCAATAATTTCTTGAACCTCTGCATATCATTGGATAAACGGGAGGGAAGGCTTTGCCTTGCAAACAGTTTAAGGCCACCTCTCTACACATTAATCATTTGATATTTATTATAATATGAATAACAAGATAATCATTAAGTAGTATTTGTGTTGATGTTTTGCCAATTACAATTATAACTAAACAGCTTCTATGATTACATAATTATTTCAACCATTATTAAATTATCAAATAAAAATACCTCTTTGTATTACCACTAACAGCTATACTATCCTAAAATTGCTTATCTACTTACATTTTTATACTGACACATGTTTGTTGTATGTACTCACAGTACTCAAGTAGAAGATAGAAATAATATTTACTCACTGGTATGTATACTTCTGGATGCCATGTTCAATCATCGTGGAAGCGTAACAAAATCCATCAGTCTCACAAGTAGAGTTAGGGCAGCTAGAACTTTCTACATTGCAGTAACACTTGAGACCTAAAACCAGTCAATTCAATAATGGTGCATTTTATAAAAGAAATCACATGACAGGACTAAAATTTATTTTGGCATAAAGTAGAGTGTTTTATTTAGTTACTGGATGAATACATATTATACTGAGATTATTGTTGTTGTTATTTAATATATGCAAAGTATAACATTGCATTTTACCAAAAGTTCCTTAAAAGTTTTATTATGAGTATGTTAGTTACCCTAAACCTAATTATAAACATAATCATGCTAGATACCATTGCAACCAAACTTATAATTATATTAATTACTTTAATAAATGTTAATGGAAAAAAGTCCTTACCATCTATTAGTGTCATTTTATGACATATAACTAAAATGACGATAAATGAAGGTAAAATATCCATATTTAAAGTCTTAGACAAAAACATTTCAATTGGGACGTTCCACACGAATAAACACTAGTGTTTTAAGTTACACAGTCAATCGATAGTTGGGGTAGTTTTTTTAGCATATTGTTGCTTGGTACGCGATGTAGTTTAAATATAATAAGATATCATTAATTATAATTCGAGAATATAAAAATATACATGAAATCCTACATCAAAAAATCAATGTAGGATGTAATTATTGATAATTTGATAATACCACAGACAATGTAAATTGACATAGGTGAGGGACTTGACATATAGCAATGGTATGAAAATAATTTTTTTACAGAGGCTGCATAAAGAGAGTTCATATAATAGAGTACATACCATAAACTAATAAATTACCACTCTCATCAAAAAAGCAAGCTCAGCTGATGGTCGCCCCACTGGGCCTTACCTGAATAATCTGGGAATCTAACCCGGTGGGTCAAGACCGCAAGCTGTCCATCCAGCTTCATAGCTATACTGGGTCCAATTCAATCACCGCCCTGTTTTCACAGATTTCGCACCTTCTTTATTTGTTTGAAGCGCCGGCAAGGCCCTAAGAAGCTAACAGCATAGACTTTTCGGGGCCTAAGACTACAACTTGGAAGCTAAGATGAAACCATGTTCCAAGTTAGTAGACGCCAGAAAAAATTAAAGATAAATAAAAATTTTCGCAACAAATACTTCTGAAACAAATAAAAATGATGCATAAGAGCGTATCTATCTTTAAGTTACTTGTGACCCTAATTTAGGCTAAAGCACGGCCGTATAGTTTCTTACTGTCTTATTTCCTATTAATTAAACATATATAAACTTCATCATCTCACTTACGTGACGCCAGCGTAGTTTGCTGTCTGAAAGAACAATCCTCACCGAAAACGGTGCGTCGTCTATAGCCAGACATTCTGACGCATAGTCAAAGAGCCGCGCTACATAAGGAAATCTACCATCCAAAAGGACCTGTAGATAAAGAGCATTGACTAATTCATCTACTGGCTCGTAACGACGCCTCTCGATTCCCGTTGCCGGCTGTTAGAGCCGAAAAACTATATGAGAAATACAAATAATTATATAATTATATATATATATATATGATACATAATTCAGAAATTTAGAAAGACATTCCTTGCATGATGACAGGATAAATTTTTCATGGACCTGCAATGCATGGTAACTCTTTTAATGCATATAAATAAAACATCATAACAATCCTTTGTTGAATTTATTAAGTAGCAATGAGTTAATTTACTAAGGTACATTTATATAAGGTAATGACAGATTATCAAATTAAATTCGACAATGTTTAATTAGTTGTTTCAGGTATTCACTTTTGACTAAAGACAATACAAAATGCTAAAACAACGAAGTGACAACACACGATTTCAATTATGCCACAGAACAGTATTACTACAGTTCATACTTATTAACTTATTTCTTTTCATAGTAGATATTTTATTATTTATATAAACACCAAAATTTTAAATTATATGTTATTCTAAAATTTGTATTTTGGTGCCATTTACCTAAATAAACATACAAAACATATTCCTTACAGCTATCTCTTAGAGTCGCATTAATACATACGAGTTATTTTATGTGTTTAATTTGCTTAAATATCCCATGTTCATCGTATTCACAGTTCAGTCTTGGGTTCTCTTTGCTGTAGTTGACTGGGAAAGGAAGTGCAATGAATTCTGTCTGTTTCAATGGTATTAATGATAGACTTATTCATGAAGCAGATCAGTTAATTTCTTATATCGAACGCGGTTCAACAGTCTTCAAATTTTTTCCGCGAAAAAGACCCGAACGACGTACTCTTGTAGTACGTCGAGAAACTCATCAAGTTATTTGGTGCCGAAATGGACCTACGCAGAGTCACGCTTATGAAGGTGCTTTAGATATTCGTGACATTAAAGAAGTTAGAATTGGTAAATCTTCAAAAGATTTTGAGAGGTGGCCAGAAGAAACTAAAAGACTTGAAAATTCAAAATGTTTTACAATATACTATGGAACAGAATTCAAGTTACGCTCTGCATCTTTTGCAGGTGAGAAATTATACTACTATAAGCAATTCTGCAACTATCACTTTAATCTTAATAATCAATTTTAAAATTAACATTTCAGTCACCTTTTTTTTAATAGTTAATTAAGTAATTATTTTATATTATT
>JAAAKR030063908.1:34029-57471 GCA_010014985.3 Delias pasithoe
CTTAATAATCAATTTTAAAATTAACATTTCAGTCACCTTTTTTTTAATAGTTAATTAAGTAATTATTTTATATTATTCTAAATAGTTAATAATAGAAGTTTTATTTTATTCTACATACAATGTGATATTAACTTTCTTTTTTAGTTATAAGATGATAGTTCAATCAATATTATTAATTACTCTAATTTAGTTGTTTAATTTTTGTTCCCAAATAAGAGTTGTAAGAGCACTATAAGCACCATTGTGCTTATAGTGAATAAATAGTATTGAATACCATTGTATTCAATATAAATCAACTAAGTATCATCTCTCTATCACTGTATTATTATTAAAAAATACCTGTTAAATAACTGCTTATAAATTTGCATAAAATTTTATTTTCATCATTTTGTCCGATCAAATCTTTAAATAATAATTAATTTTAAAACCTATTCACTAATATAAATGTAAACATGTATAAGAGTTAATTTATATTGCAAAAACTTCTATTTCGTTGTTTGCTATATAAAAAGTAAAAAAAACTGAATCTTAATAGATTTATTGCTGTAAACCTTCCTATTCTGCATGGTCAAGGTTATGAATGCAATTGTTTGACTTTGCCTCTTGGCAAATATACTGTTTTGAAATTCAAATTAACTTGTTTACATTTTAGCTCAAATGGAAAAGGATGTTGAAGCTTGGATAAAGGGAATAAGATTTCTTATTGAAGAAGCTGTAAATGCTTCATATCCATTGCAAATCGAAAGGTGGCTAAGAAAAGAATTTTACATGATTGAAAATGCACATGAAAAGTAAGTTGTATTCAAGGGCAGATCCAGACAAAGGATTATAAGGTTGTGACCCTCTGCTGAGCTTCAAAATCAATTTGTATATGTACTTGCAAGCTATCTATGAAGCTCAGGATGTATTTTAATTAATTAAAAAAAGTTAGAGGATTTTTATTGAAACATTACTTTCTGCTAAACATATTAGTGTCTATGCATTTTTTCATATATAAACAAGAGTGCCCTACTTTTAGTTCTCTCATTCTCGAAATTTTCTTATAAAGCTTAACAAATTTATTGTTTTACATTTTAATTATTAAATATATTTACACTAATTTATAATAATCTTGATTTCAGGATAACATTAAAGGAAGTTAAAGCATTTCTACCAAAAATAAATTGCAAAATATCAACAAGTAAACTGAGAGATATTTTTCAAGAAGTTGATACAAGCAAAAAGGGAGAGATTGGGTTTGATGACTTCTCAATTCTTTATCATAAATTGATATTTGATGAAAATGTAAGACTTGATATGTGAATATCTTAATGTGTAGTGTTACAAATAATAAACACAATTTAGTCAGTAAAACAGCGGAGAAGTTTCGTACTTCTGTTCAAGTACCAAATAGCTTTCCATTTATAATATTGTCAAAATTGGAATAATATAAATATCTGTTGGGGCAAATTTTATAAAAAAGATAGGTGACAACATAGTCGTAACTGTACTCGTATACCATTGGGACTGTATACCGTAAAGTGTCTGCTGACGAATTGTACTGGAGAAGTAAGATTTCTTGTCTGTGCAATTAGGAACTTCTCCATCATTGCTTGTAATTCTTGACAATAGAAATCTGTAGCCACTGTTGTGCCATTCGCTAGGATATAGTAAAGTAAAAGTCAGATACTGGACTACTACACAGACACTGTCTATGTATATAGATATGTAGACAGTGGTACATAGACAAAATATATATAAACGATATATTGCCATAGCAAGATACCCATGGCAATTGTTTTAGCACATTCATTAGTATCCGTTTCCAACCACAGATAAAAGCTTAAGATTTTCGTACAGGATCTACTTATCATTGCGAATAACAATTCACCACAAACTCGGATGGTACCTTAGTTCTTGTGCCATCCGAATAATAGCTTTTGCTGTGCAGGGTGCAATATCGGCTATAGTTTTAAGATTCGCTTCCATTATTGCCTTTAATTCGTCGTTATCAACAAAATTGACTAGGAATACTCGATACTAGTTTTTCAGCTCAAAATTTCTAGATCTAAAAGGGACAGAAATCAATAATTAACTTTGTTTATGCAAGTAGTGTTAGTAAACGGCGTTTACGTTTCGTGTAGTTTTGAAATAACATGAGAATAAAATTCAATTGAAATTAGAATTCCACGCCTGATCAAATATGAAAATAACACATTTTTTAATAAGCTCCAATTTCAAAGATTATTTACAATTTTTCTATCACATATTATAGTGTAAGTTTTTTATATACATTATGATAATTTCTAAATTTCAACAGAATGTGCACGATGTTTTTAATAAGTACTCATTGTACTGTGCTAATGGTACCACTATATCGCTTCGTGAATTTCAACGATTCCTACTTGTGGAACAACATGATAAACTTGGTGAAGATGAAGCATCTACGTCACAATTTATAAGAGATTATCTTCGAGACCCACAAAGGGATATATATGAACCATATTTTACACTACATGAAGTAAGTACACGTGAAAATAGTATTTTTTTATGTTTTTTATGCAAACGGTGGAAAAAGAGCTGGAAGTCATCTAGGATAAGCGGTCTTCTGCCCATGGACACCTCCAATCTATGTAGAGATCCTTAAATAAAGATGGTGTTTAGTTTTCACAAATGCAACATAAATCACTTGAAAATACTTTTAATGACGCTTACTTATCCCATTTTAAATTTTGCTTTACTTGAATCGATTTCGTTATCTGTCGTTTTAAAAAGAAATGCTCTTACTATATTACTTACTTTAAAAAAATGGTATTCTATTCACAGTTTATTGAAATGCTATTTTCTAAACAAAATACTGTTTGGGACAGCAAACACGACCTTGTCACGCAAGATATGACAAAATCTCTTGCGCACTATTGGATAGCGTCATCGCATAACACGTATGTTTATCATATTTTGACTCTATTCTTTAATATATAAATGATATTTAAATTATATTATGGATTAATATTTAAATATAAGTAGTATTTTAGTTCATAAATATCCGCTACGTAATAATGTTTTAGATTATTGTAATTATTAACGAGAACATTGGAAGGTATACTAGCACCTATACTCTTAAAAATTCATAATTCGTAATGGTATACAATAAAATTATGTTATTATTATTAATAATATTGTGCATTAATATGTTCTAGTTACCTGACGGGAGATCAGTTTTCAAGTGAATCTTCCATTGAAGCGTATGTCCGCTGTTTGAGATCCGGCTGTCGGTGTATTGAATTAGATTGCTGGGATGGTCCTGACGGCACGCCTTTCATATATCACGGACACACTTTGACGACGAAGATAAGATTCATGGATGTATTGCGCACGATAAAGGATCACGCCTTCATTACATCCGACTTTCCATTGATATTATCTATTGAAGATAATTGCTCTTTGCCACAACAACGCAGAATGGCAAGTGCCTTCCAAGACGTTTTTGGTGATATGCTTCTAATACATCCATGTGAAAAGACTGAGACCAGTCTACCATCACCAAATGATTTGAAAAAGAAAATTATTTTAAAACATAAAAAGCTCCCTGAGGGCGCTGAAGAAAATTCATTCTCTGTCCGCCAAGAGGAAGGTAAAGACTTAGATCTCAGGAACACAATTAAAAATGGAATACTTCTGTTGGAAGATCCCGTGGACAAGGAATGGAATCCTCACGCTTTTGTCCTTACTGAAAATAAACTATACTATACCGAACATTACAGTACTCCAGAGGAAACGGACATGGACAGTGATGGAGACCTAGATAGTGAAACCACGAGTATACCGCCAGACGAATTACATTTTAGCGAATGCTGGTTCCATGGGAAATTAGCTGGTAATAGACAGGAGGCTGAGGATCTTCTGAGGGCGCATTCCCATTTAGGCGACGGCACATTTCTCGTTAGAGAAAGTGTTACGTTTGTTGGCGATTATTGCCTTTCATTTTGGAGACAGGGTAAAGTAAACCACTGCCGCATAAAGTTGAAACAAGACAGGGGCATTACCAAGTATTATTTGATCGATACAGTTTGCTTCGACAGCTTGTACAGCTTGATAACACACTATCGAACACATCCGCTGCGAAGTCAGGTGAGCAATTTTTAGCTGTCATTTGTCCAATCTTCGGAACGCTTACTGCTTACATAAACAAAATTCACACCATAATTGTTTCATATGAATGAAATAATTATTTTTGTATATTTAAAGTAATGTGAGTTTTTGCAGGAGTTTTTGATTACTTTAAAGGAGCCGGTGCCCCAGCCAAATAAACACGAGGGCAAGGAATGGTATCACGCGTACTGCATGCGAGCCCAAGCCGAAGAACTTTTGCGAAAAGCTAACACAGATGGTGCATTTCTTGTAAGATCTAGTGAAAAGGAACATGGCTCCTACGCTATAAGCTTCAGGTATCTACATATTTCGTCATCGCTATTCAGTTTCTTAGTTGCCACATCGAAATGAATCAGCCGGTTTTATATCCGTTGCTAGATATTTAAAAAACTTTGTGATTATATATATATTATGGTATAGCGGACAACGGAGCAGGTAGGTCTCCTATATGTTAAAAGAACACCGCCGGCCATGGACATGCCACAATCCGCGCATTGGTTGTGTTACCGGCTTTTAACGTCGCTTAAGGGCATTTCTAAGGGCCTCCGATATCCTCATTCACTCAGCGAAACACAGTAGAAGTACCGTTTCAAGTATAACTTGCATTTCACACTGAGGTTTCTGTAAGCCCGTGATATTACTTCGGGCGAGTCGTCCCAATTGGTGCGTTAGCATATGCTTCAGCGTGGCTCTCACACGGATAATTTATTTTAATTATTTTAGAACCGAAAGAGAAATCAAACACTGCCGTATAAAGCAAGAAGGGCGTTTATATACAATTGGTACTGTCAAATTTGAGAGTCTGGTAGAGCTGGTGTCTTATTACGAGAAACATCCCCTGTACAAGAAAGTCAAGCTCTTCTTTCCCATTAGCGAGGATATCGTCCGGCGTTTAGTTTCCGTAAGTTTTTTTTTGGTGATATTTTTGATATAAATTTTAATTGTCCTTTTGTAGATAATTAAAAATTTGAATGTTATTTTAATTCAGTTTTAAAATAATATCTTTTTTGTTTATAATTGTACTAAATTTTTATAAATATCTTGAAATAAATAAAATTTTTCCTTTCAATTTTAAATGTCAGGCTGAATCGTTTCTGTGTTGTACGCTAAATAATGACGGGCTATGCTTATCAATTCTTAACATAATAATTGAAATTCAACGATCATTTTGTTGTTTAAGGAACCAGATGATGTCTCCGTTTACGGAACGCCAGGCTATATGGATCCTACATCGTTTCCTTCTAAGGTAAAATAATGCAATATATAAAACTTATGTATACTTTATTCAGTTTTTATTAACTTTTATTAGTTTTACCACAGATAAAATACATCGACGTAAATACAGTGGTTTGAATTGGTGAGCAGTTACCAGTTAAGTAGGTCCAGAAGAGTTGACGTATTTCCTTTAAATATTAGCATATACTATGTATACATAGCGTATTTGTAAATATACGTAAAATTGTCATAAAATATATTCTAGCTTTAGGGCACATTGGTTATTAGAATGAGTAGTTTGTGAGAGTTCAATACTATCATAGAAATATATACTAACGTATTAATTGGGTCGGATCGTCTGAAGTGATACCACGGACTCACAGAATACTCAGCGTGAAACGGTAGTTATACTTCTTACGTCAGTCAGTCTTACGCTGAGTGAGTAAGGATACCGAAGGCCCATAAAATGCCGCTTCGAGGCATATATGCCGGCAACACAACTAATGTGCGGACTGTGGCGCTGTTGTCTTACCATACGGAAGACCCACCTGCTCCGTTTTCCGCTATACCATAATAGATATAGAAATACTTGTCAGATCAAAGATTATATTGTTTTTTTTTTGTTCTAATCTAATTTTAAGATTGAAAATGACACAGACACAAAGCGTAGTCTAGATTTACTAGTCTATAGAAAAATAAAAACTAGAATAGATATTTTATTTCTAAATATTTTGTTATAGTTGTTATCTATGATAGTTTTCCAAAATTGAATGCTACGTAAATTTTATTTATAGATATTTATTGATTCATTGTAATGCCATTAGGCATTATGCTTTCTATGTTAATTTATTGTGCTAAATATATTTATTTTATGTAATTAAATTAAAAAAAAATATGATCATATAAAAAAGATTTATAACTATGTTTCAGGTGACGGTGAAAGCGTTATATGACTACAGAGCAAGACAAGAAGATGAATTATCGTTTTGCAAACACGCCATTATCACAAATGTCGATAAGCCAGATGAAGGTTGGTGGCAAGGGGATTATGGCGGGAAAAAACATCACTGGTTCCCGGCAAACTATGTACAAGAAATCGAAGTTCCTCATATGCCCAATATAGTAAGTATGGACGGGGTCAATTTTTCTGTTCGTTTTACTTAATACTCAGTATATACTAAATTGACTTACTTATTATGAAAGCCTCGTAGCTTTGTATCGGAGGCTCTTCAATCGGCTTAAGTGGCGTAAAAATCCGGCAACACATCCAATGCGCGGACTGTGGCCCGGTTGTTCATGGGCGGCAGTTTTCTCTTGCCATATAGAAGACCCACTTGCTCTGTTGTCCGCTATAACATACTTGTCACATTTTTAATAATACGGGATAATGTTTTCAGGCGTGTCTTGAAAATGAATCCGCCGCACTTGGCTCATTACAAAAAGGTGTAGTGGATGTCCTGGGTGCCGTCGTTGAGCTTGTAGTGGGCGAGGAAAGTGGTTCCGCGCGATGGATTGTTCGCATCCAAAGCCCTTCAATGTGCGCGCCTTTCGATATGGCGGCACCAACAAGAGAGAACGCGTTGGAATGGCTGTCGGCGATAAAGGAAGCCGCCCACAGCGCGAGTGCCCGCTCATTGCAGCACAGAAAAATGGAGCGTACTTGGCGCATCGCTAAAGAAATGTCAGATCTCATTGTCTACTGTAGGTCAGTTACCTTCAACCAAGACAAGATACGTAGTAAAGGGTTTGTTTTCAATGAAATGTCTTCTTTTCCCGAGACAAAGGCCGAGCGACTCATGTGCTCCCAAGAGACTGCGTTCTTCATGAAATATCACGCTGTGCAGCTTAGCCGAATCTATCCGAAGGGTCAACGAATCGATTCATCGAATTATAACCCAATCGCATTCTGGAACGCCGGTTCACAAATGGTCGCTCTAAATTATCAGACGCCCGATAAGGCGATGCAGGTTAACATGGGAAAGTTTAAACAAAACGCTGGCTGCGGCTATGTATTGAAGCCAGACTATATGTTTGACGAAAACTATAACCCCTATGACAAACGTTGTATCGAGAGTAAAGTGAAATCGTTGACGGTGAAATTGCGTGTGATCGGTGCAAGGCATCTGTGTAAGGCGGGAAGGGGAACGGCCAGCCCCTTCGTGGAGGTGGAGGTGTTGGGTGCGGAGTACGACAGCGGTGTCAAGTTGGTCACCAAGACAGTGGGTGAGTGGTCTTGCAATGTTCTATTTAATGGGCGAACTTTTTTTAATGACTTGATTAAATTATTTGAATTGAAAGTTTGTCTCAAATTAAAAAGTACCTTGATATAAACTTATATCAATCAAATACATGACTATACGTTATAAACAGATATAAATTTAAAATGATTAAAATTTTCTGTATCATTCTTCTGCAGCTGATAATGGTATAAATCCAATATGGAATGATATATGCGAGTTCAACGTTGGAAATACCGACTTGGCACTGATAAGGTTTTTGGTGCAAGATGAAGACGTCTTTGGCGATCCAAATTTCATAGGGCAAGCCGTTTATCCTCTGAAATGTCTACGTACAGGATATAGGAGTGTCATATTAACTAATGGTTACTCTGAGGAACTAGAATTATCGTCACTTCTTATTCATATATGTATTTCTCATTAATAAATCGTTAAAATGTCTAAAAGATTTCAGTAATGTTCTGGTATAGATAACAGACTTATCTCTATACAATGTCTATAGCATGCTAATGAATAATTCTTGTGGGTATTCAAAGTTCTCAATTACTCTTAGGGTAAATAATGTTGTTATTATAAATAAATCCTCTTATAATGTAGGTACATGTAATCACAATCATTCAATAGTTATATAATATTGTTGATCTGTGGTATGTTTTTTTATCGATATCTTACAAAAATTCAAGTGTCTGTGTGTATTCATGTATAAGATATATGTTACATAATTCTGGATATATTATGTACGTAAATAAGCAAATATAATTATTGGCTGCTTAGCGTACCCACAAAGTTTAATCTTCTATAAGGTGTTTGTTGAACAATTTTTATTAATTATTATAAAATTTATAGAAGTATATTATTTTATAAATAAAAGAGCAATATTATTTGATTCTATGACTGAAGTAGGTGGTATATAAATTTTGTATTATTAATTATTATAATATAATTGAGGATATTATTATCATATATTTTACCTTATTATTCATTTAAAAAACTATGTTAGTTTAAAAGAGTTGGCAACTTTTATCCAAGTAAGATAATTGAGCATTTAAAATGTTTTCATTTTATACATATTGTTGGTATTTTAAGATGCATAATATTTTACGCTTTAAGTTATTTTAGGGCCATGATTTTACATCACGATGTCGTTTTGTTATATGTAATGTTATAAATTAATTTCAGACTGATTTTTATTGTCACGTTTCAGAATCATTAATAGTAATTCTAAATAAGTACACCTAATCGTAAGTTTGAAACGCTAACCGTATACAAATAATAGTATGGAAAATGACCTATGTATTAAGAATAGGTATCTCCAGAAATCAGATTTGCGACTTTGACGTATAATGAATTGCATTTATCTTGTTTTTCAGCAAGTTTCAATATTATTTTTACTCTGTATTATTTTATATTTATCCTGGATATAGTGTATTGTATTAGTGAGATATTTAATATAAGCAATAAATCACAATAAAGATATTTCCACAAAAATCGAATGTTTAAGTTAAAACACCTATTTATTGCAAATTCTTTATTAGACAAAAGAGAAATTTACATAAACAAGTACGGTTTGAATGTCGGGTACAGAACAAAATATTTCAAACCATTGAAAAGAATACGTATATTCCAGTTTATCCATACATGTACCATGTTTGGAAGGGTATAATAGGGGCCATGTGTCTGCACTCGACACAGTTAAATGCTTCCGACCCATTCACATACGGCTACAGATTTGGAGTAGACACCTGCATTAATTCAGAGAATGCTTGTTCCAAGCAATGCTTCAACTCGGCGTAAGTGACCAGCAATACGCTACCCTCATCCCGAGTCATAAGACCCACCTGCAACAAGCAAGATCACACATCAAACAGCTTTTAAACCACACCAATACAGGCTCCTATTTATAACGTTCAGTCATAAAATAGCAAAGGAACGGTAGTCTTCTGAATTAGATATATTAATTATATGGTAGGTTAAAAGATAAAACAATTAAATAAATACCTGTGTATTAGAGCCGCTGTCAAGCTGATTGAGGCAGTTCGAGACATGTGACAAATCAACCCACGGGCGGCCGTCAGTGGTAACTGAGTGGAACAGATAGTCTCTGAAAAGTTTGAGCAAATATCTGTTGCCGGTCTCCGCCCAGTCGTGGTCTCTGTTCAACCTGAAATATTGTTATTTTTCTTGTTATTCTTAAACAATAAAAAGCTATGGATACTTAAAAATATTGAAGTATCGTACGAATAGGATCACGACTCACTTTTAAACAGAGGAAAATCGTTTTCATTGTTACAAATAGTTTTCTAAAAAAGATCAGCTTTGTCCGATTGTTATTATCCAATTAATTTATAACTCTAATATTGGTATTGTAGACTTTGCTTCGCGTAATATTTTAAAATCTCAATCGTTTTTTAAATAAACCAAAAAGATAATTATTAAAAATTCAATTGTTTAAATATGTATTTCTCATTAATAGAATAAATACTGTGCTAAACTGAATGCTATAAAACAATAAAAGTAGTAGTAGTTCCGAGGTCCTTGCTAGAATGTATATTTAAGTGGAAATAATAATGGTTTATGTGATATACTTCCCGTGATTTGGATCCAATTCTGATTTAAGAGAAGACATTCAATAAACTCGTAAATCAATAATAAAATAAATTGCGAGAAAGAACTAGCATTCAACACCTGACAAAAAGTCTGGTTTGTATGCCAGAAAAAAATATCCGCAAACAGTAGAGAAAAATGAAATATTTACAGTGATAAATATATCTTTTGATACGTCATTATAAAATATAATATGTGCTTCGTATCAACAATACTCACTGGGGCCGTTCATTGATGAAACATAGCTTTAACAAAATACGTATCAGTCGGCTGTTATCCAGTTCCCGGGCAAGTTGTCTCTCAAGCACATCAGTTCGTCTTTCGAGAACTTCTACCTGAAATAATAACATAATATAAATAATATAAATCTTGTTAGCTTCGTGTATGAATGCGTTCTTTAGAAATATTTTGTACTAATATAATAATATAGTGTAATAATTGTGTAATTATACTAACAGGTTGCTTTTTCTTACGCTTTTGGTCTGCGTTCGCGTTCATTATTTACAATAAAAACAAATATTTCGCTTGTGCAATATTTTTTTCGGAAAAGGAAACAGTTTAGAAATTATAAATATTTAAATAATAAATAAATTGTATAACTTTATATAGCTTTTATCACGATTGAGGCAAATTTTGACCAGTGGAACAATGAAAAGAGGTTTCAGGTAGACGCTTTCCACTATAAAAATTACTATTTCTATAGATTATCGGGTCATAGCATTTAAGTTTCAGGATAATAATCACAAAACAATAGGCACCACCTATGTTACGAAGCACGATTCTCTTTAGATATTATTACAATGGGCTCTATACCTGTGAGTAGAATCTGGCGCCAATCATCGGCATGAGATCAGTGATATACCGGCGTGTTGGGGACAACAGGTAACTAGAAATATATAAAAATATAAATCTTTTTTATTATATAATACATATTAATAACACATATCGATAAAATAGCATATAATATACATAACATATATACAATGAACTTAAATGAACGTTTAAGTCAAACTAATAAAGAGATGGGGTACTTGTCGACATATACAAAAGAAAGAAGAAGAATACTATCGAAATTTTGACGTGGAGTTAGAATTCATAATTAACTTTAGTGGGTGCACCACACTGAATCCATCTATACTTAGATTATTGTTTTCTTAATACGTACATAATCACATTTTTGAGATCAGTAGAGTATGATCGAGACACAAGCTCAAGAGAGCGCTGCAAGTGGTCGCAATTAACGCTGCGACAAGCCAGTGAGAGGGTCAGTCTCCCCAGGGCAGTCAAATCGTCTTGTTGAGCCTTAAAATAATTTGTAGCATTAATCTTGCGTCAACAACAGCGTCAACATTCTATCTAAATACTAGATATCGTGTTCATATTTTTTCATCTATATGATTTTAACAAATGTTTTAATTTTTTTTATTAATTCACTCATAATTCACAGAGTTACGATACCTCATTGACAAATGCTGCAATGTTACATTTCAAAATATCATTCATTTTATTTAAAGGGATTTTATTGTTCTTAAACTTAAAACTCTCTTACCTGATTGATGTCAATCTCATTGGCGTGCAGGGCGTCCGCAACACCACACCAAGATATGAAGACTCGACATCCCAATGTCAAAATTTTTGTAGGATCCAAAGTTCTGAAATGTTAAAGTTATCTTATTGTCAGTTATTACATGTCAGTAGAGAAGTATATTCATTTGCATTAATTTACAGTAACATGAAACAATTCAGCTTAGCGATGAAAAATGCTAAACGAAACGAAAATGCCATCAACAAAAGTGGCCGTAGATCGTGATCTTTTCAGACTTCGAAGATGTCTTTGAAGACTGGCTATCTGACAACCGTGGTCTGTATCAGTTTTAATGAAACACACCTGCATGCCAAGCCAGCAGAGTGTATGCTGCGCAATCCAGCTGTGATTTGGACCAAAATATTCCACAGTACTGCTTCAGGCAGCAAAGAGCCGCCAGCCACAGCTCGCAGCATGGCATTTTTCTTGAATATAATAACTTGGTTTAGTGACAGGATATCAGGATGATAATATTTAGCAGTAAATATTTGTCAATAACTTATCAGTATAAAATTACCCAAAATTTGAATTATAAATGTAACTTTATTATATATTATAAACTTTTTCAATCAGTTAAATATTTAAAAATAGCTTTAACTGAACCAGTGTCACGTCGCCCTACCCTGGGACGTCACGGCAATATCCTAGATGCGTCGCTAGGCGATCGGTTAACAAGTGTACTTGCTATAATTAAGAACAAGTACAGATCGAAAATAAATATTGAAAAAGAGATGAGATTTGCAATTTCCACAATTGCGCCTCGATTACAGAAACTTCGCTCAGACAAGCAAGCACATCCTTCTCATTAGCATTCTTCCTATTACTATTCATCAAAAACAAATGTAATAATAATAATAATTATACACCAGAATATACATTATAGCGAGTAAAAAATTGATTATATTATATTAAATGATATAATCACGATCAGGAGTATTTAATGAATATCAACGCTATCAATATTGTAATGAGAAGTGTTTCACGTTATGTTAGATACCTGGTGTGTGTAGGGCCTTGGGGCATCTGGATCAGAAGAGAATGGATCGTGGTAAGAGCCGTTGGTCGCCGAGCATCCTCCAGGTTTCCTATTCACGAGATATCTTTTCATTAAGGTTACCGCACTTGGATGATAGTCGTAGACTAGCACCATTGCTGTAGAAATGTTTAATTATTACACATATTTGTTGAAATATTACAATTTAATGTAATGAAAGGACAATGGGCATTATTGTATGGGTTGCGTCGCAACCCTTGTAACATGTTGCGACTAGTTTAAACATGTTCAATTAAGTTTTATTTTTATAAATAATTCAAGTTTTTATTATAATTGTGTGCAGGTCAAAAGTTCTGGGGTGTAAATGAACAATCGCTTTAGTCCTATAGCTATTAAAAAACTAATTAATTAAGGTATATTTAACATTTTTATGACATTAATAATACCACTATAACAGTTTTCCTGCACGAGATACGGAGTTATGCCGATACAAAAAAACATAACGCCTCTTGAGATCTTTCAAATGATGTAGATAGAAAAATGTTACAACAGTTGAGACGAAACCGCCCGTTTTCGTTTAATGTGAAGTTCATTAAATAAGTATACTAAATATCACCAAAATGGCAATTACGACAATAAGATTTTTTTTTATAGTAAGAATTTTAAAATGCATTAAAAATATTAAGGATTAAAAATCGATACTTACAATGATCGCCAAAGGCTTTTGTGGTGAACCATTCATTAAGTCGCACAATGTTCGGGTGGTCAATTTGTTGCCACGAGTGGAATTTCTTCGAGGGCACAGTGCCGTAGGAGTGCAAACGACGCAATGCGTAATTATCGCCGTGAATCCTGTGAGTAGCTCGAAAACAAGAGGTATTGGAATGAGCGGACAATTCTTCTAGCGGTAACAGGTCGGTGAATTCCTCCAGAACATCAGGTAAATCTGAAATTGAGAAGCAATATACCTTTACAATCAAACTAGTATTTGTAAAACATTACTCATATATATATATATATATATGTGTGTGTGTGTGTGTGTGTATAGAAATCCAATTCTGTGCGTCGAACTCGGAGACCGGCTGCGCAGATTTGGCTAATTCTTTTTTTTTAATACTTGAATTTCAGGGATGGACCAAACGCATAGAAGAATTTGAAAAATTCCACGAAAATATCTAAAAAACACACTTTTTCTCACATAAAAATTCTCCGACAAAGTCTAAAAAACATACTTCTCCCATACAAACGTTTCTTTTTTAATACCAAGCCTTAAGTTAGTGAGAGGTTCGGAAAGACAAAACAATTAACTGTATACAAAAATGGAGAGTCCCTATTGTATGGGCAGAGTGTTGTATTGTAGGTCGCAGCCGATGGAGCCGAAATAAAAATATCGAGTCGCGCGGTGTTTGTTTTCAAAAAATTGATTTTTATTCAATTTTTTTGTATTAATCAGAATTAAATACATTCTTAAATGTTTAATCTTCTACCTGCTACCATAATCCACTATGATTAATTAGCGATATTAGTATGTACTTTCATAACTTTTGTTGCAATGTTTGCCGGGGTTGGCTGCTCCGATTTCGCAAAATCTTTTTAAGAATATTACACGAATTAGAAGGTTGCAGAAATAAATTGTCTGAAAGGGTCTAAAAATAAGACAATCTATACTTCCATACAAACGTTTCGTAATATGTAATACTTAAAAGTCAATTTGTTCTTTAATATCATACGAAAAAAGGGCAATCCTTAGTGGAGAGATTCTGGGTAGACAAAACAATTGAGCCATTTATAACATAAGAACAACTGGACACAATGAGTGCAATTCGGTATGGAGGTAGCTGACATACTGTATTACCATATAAGTTATTTTATATCCGATTACAAATTGGGTCTTAGAATTGCGTCATCGTGCTCGCTACACAAGCTACCGGGCAGGACGACGTCTGCCACCACCTACTAAAGTTTATAAAATATGTATACTTACTTTGATTTTGTCGCGCGATCGGTTGAATATACGAATCTTGAGCCATTTGTTGCATCTCAGATCGAATTTGTTCCGGCATGTAGAATGAGTCTAAGCCTGCTTATACAAAGGATTAATTTTAATTACATATATAATTACATCAGCATTTTTAATTTTAAGTATTGGGTGATAGATTGTCTTTACGTAAAAGTGTATAACTGGGTTAGCGAGTAATCACGACCGTCCATGAATAACCACGCCACTTTACAAGTCAACAAAATGATTCCACATCGTATCTTAATTCATAGTTTTTGTAATTTACAACAAAAGTAACAAACGTATTTTATAAAAGACGTGTTCACTACATTGCAGCATTAAACTAAAAGTAAAACTTGAAACTAGAATAGCATTCATGCAATAACTTACTATAATATGTTGTGAAAGTGCTGTGGGCTAATGCAGGGATTCCCAAACTATTTGAGACAAGATACTAGAAGGACCAGCTACTATTCTCATAACCGAATTATTTGCTCATTTTTTCCTATATAAAAAACTTCCACAATATTTTAAAAATTCAATAACAGCTTGTGATAATTGATAGGGATAGATTTTTCTTACAGTAATCAGTTTTCTTAAATGCTAAAAAAAAACACAATTTTATTGCTGGAGTTCATAATGACCACTTTGGGAATCCCTTGCTCAAAGGAACATTTAAATAATAATGCAAATAATTAAATAATGATGCAAGACTACCTAGAGATCACCTTCCATTACAATTTAGGTCTCTAATTACTCGCATAAGTAAACTATGTTACATATTTCATTTAAGGAATTCAGTTTAATAAGCGTAAATTAGGTATATCACTAGTCAAGTCACACTTTAATTAGCAATTAAATAAATTCATACCATGCCATAAAACTATACTTATAGCCCTTACGCTGGGACATCAACATTGATAAAATAAACAACATGAATAGTAATTATTATTAGTAATTATAACCTGGAGATGTTAAGTTGCTCCAAGGAGCGTAGTTGGCTGCACCTACGATCCCCGCACAATGAGATTGCCATAGGCGGGGATCGTCAGCGTAGAAAGGCCCTTTAAGCCGAAATTGATTTTAGAAACTTTTATCTGTCCGTGGCTAGAAACCCTAACATTTCACATCTTAGAAGTAAATATATAACATACAAATTGAAATGTATAGTTAAGTGATAGCTATGAATTTAACAGTGAGATAGCAATGGACATTTGCAATGATTTACAGTGTGGTATTTAAACCTTTGACGGTCTTTCATAAGACATTCCCCTTCAACCTACCATTTAATGGTATGATGTTATGAACATTCTACACTATGAGATCAAGGATTGTCATATCTTAATACCAAAGTTATCTAAAATATAATTTATTTAGTTAGTAAAATCTACCTAATAGTAGACATTATTAAGATGCATATATAATAATGAATACTATAAAATGAATTTGCCACTGACCTTGTATTGGTGATACTGGTATAGGAGCATACATTTGTGGATATGCCATTGGTGAAGCAGCCATATTATGTTCTGAATTTCCTGTAAATAAATACTGTTAATGTATGACAAAAAATATTTAGTATAAGAATTGTGTAAACCGAAATTAACCTATTCTAGTAACAAAGGCCTAAGTAAAGATTCCTTTCTGATTCTATTAATTTGTTGTATTTATAATGCTTTACAATGATATTAGTTAACAATATAGCTACCTAAGAGACCAGAAGTACTAAGCCCTCCAGATGCATTAAGAGATTCATTTGCTGGATAAAAGTAAGTAGTCCCTCTGACATTTTCCTAAAACAAAACATCATATTATAATATATCTTTGAAATTGTTGATAAATAATGAGTAGAAAAATCATTTGTAACATTACCTGATGGACTTGTTGGTTACCAGTAAGGTGTGGTGGAGTATTTGCTGGTGATTCGGGTAGCATAGCTATTGGTGTATAGAACTTTACTGGAACACATTCCCCAACATATCCCTGCTAAATAATTGTTGATAGTTAATGCAAATATTAAAGACCTAAATTCATTAATTTAGCTACTTTTGTACAAATTAATTTTGCAATAAAAACTTTTATCAGCATTTTTTATCTGGGTTATTTATTTAACTTCATTGAATACTGCAGTATTAACTTAAAATAGCATTATTGCTTACCATGCTCAATCAGCATTATACATTATAATAGCAAAGTCAAATAAGACATGCATCGAGATTTAAATTTATTGCATTGTTTTTTCATGCTTAAAGTGTCATTTACCTTTCTAGCAATAGGTGGGGATGACTCTAAATTCATTTTACTGAATGCTTGAGTTAATGGTCGAGTTGGTGTAGACATATTGCGGTTCTATAAGGAAAGCATTTTATTACACTGTGATGATTGAAATCATCAACTTAACAATAGGTGAACACAAAGATATATCTCACCAAATAAGTCATTAACTTAGATTCCTGCGGCAAAGTATTTTGTGGAGGTGTGTAAGGTAAATATATAGGTTGATCCATCTTTAATTGATAAGTGTTCTAAAAAAATTAAATTTGAATTAACTTTGTTACACAAATCTTTGTTGAATCTACCATCTCGAATCTTCAATCTATTTTCATTTTTGTTTAATTGTACCACAATCTTTCTTTAATAAGATGAAATTAAAATTTTAATTTCAATTATGTCTGAGTTTCTTATAGATTAAGTGTTGAACACTTAATGGTGTAAATTATTAGTAAAATCTATTAATTAAAAACAGTGAACATTCAGTATTGACGACCAATGTTGTCTGATGACGAAGTTTTTAAAAGCTAAGAATATCAGCAAAAATTATAAATACACAAAGCCATTATTACTCTTTTGCCATTAACACTGTATGAAAATAAAAAATATACCAATAAGGACACTAGCCAATTAAAAAATAATTCAGTACTTACATCTAATGTAAAAAAAACACAAAATTTCGGAAATGTAGGCACACTCAATATTAATTGTACTTCGAAATTCGAATATAGAAATAGCTCGGTTAATTAGGTAGACATTAGTCTCATAATAAGCACTGAGAAAACCTTTACTGTACAACTTCCGAACGATTAATGCAGTTGCCAGTGACATGAATAACATGATGCGTTCAGTTAGTTCATACTTTTTTAAAAGTACCACAGATATCTTACACATATATTTGTGTTATTTATTATTAACAAAATTATTTACGTATTTTTATATCAATCGTGATTATTTAAATTATTTCAATTTTTATACGTTTTTATCTCAGTTATTTTATACGTGTGCTACATAATTAAGCAAGCGAATATTTCTTTTGTGTTATTTAACGAGCTTTAAATTCATTTAAATTAGTTATTAAACAGATATTTATAATTATTGTATTCCTCACTAATTGCTCTCTGTGGTTAACTAATCACGCTTTACTCTCTGTGGAGTGTGGACATCATTTGGTCGATTTATGAAAAGACAAAAGTCTTCTGCTTTGTGCTAACGTGGACCTTAATTTTAATTTATAATTATTTATAATTGTACAGTTTAGTTCACTCTTGTGGAATTCAAATTAATAATTAGTTTCAACAGGTATATATCTATTTGATTGTTTTACTTTTATATAATATATTTAAAGGATTTATGTTGTTATGATTCATAAAATAATCCCATGATGAATTCTTAAGTTGCAATTATAGTAACTTTTCTTTGCAATATAGTCATTGGCTTTATTCTAGACTATAGTCTAAATTATTTACTACGTCATGGCGACATTGCACAAGAAATCATTGAATTTGATTAGAATGTTAATATGTTAGCTTGTAATAGGTGAAATATAAATAGGAGTAATATTCATAATTTTCAAATAAATTATTTTTTCTTTCTAGACTGCCAAAATGCAAAATGGTTATCAAGGGGCTAATGTCGACCTGCAGCAAGCAGCTTTTCAATCAATATCCGCTAGAATTGGTAGCAATATAAAAAAGATTTCACAAAATGGTAATGTTTAGTTCATTGTAAAATTTAAATTTATCAGATAAAATAATATAAATAGCAAAATATTATTTATTTTGTTACCAGATATAGATAAGATTGCTTAAGTCATTGTTTTGATCAAATCATATTATAGAGTTACAAAGAAAATAGATTTAAGTTTTACATTATCTTGTAAAAACCTACTTTTATGTCTAGCAGATATAATTAATGTCTTTCTTTGATAATAGTTTGTGATAAAAAGTTATGAAAGAGTTTGAATTTTCCTGTTACATGTTTTTCTGCAGCTACAATGATTTAAAATTTATTTTTAACTATTACTCTATTACAGTATCTTCTATGTCAAAAATGGTTAACCAATTACAAACTCCACAAGATTCACAAGAGCTTCAAAAGCAGCTGTAAGTAGAGTTTATTATATATATGTCGGGACGTATAGCTCCGTTCAGTTTTTTAACATTTAAACAATTTATAAGCAAATCAGATTAGTTTTGCCTTCTTAATTAATTAATTGTCGTATTTCCGCCGAGATATATATATATATATATATATACATTTATGTAAAATTTCCCATAATGGCTAGAAATACTATTTTATGTTGACAATATGTAACCTAAAATACAAACACACATATATTATTGTCTGACTTAGACAGTACATATACATAGTAATACACCCCTTTTGTATGATTACAACCAATACTATTTATTTATTTGTATGAATCAGTATTTATTCTGATAACTATTATTTTTCTTATGAATCAATGACCTGTGAAAATAAATTTATAAATAATTGTTTACATCTTAATGAACAAAATTATATAGAATCTATTTTTTTTCTTTAGATCTCAAATTCAAAACTACACTCAAAATTTAGCTAAAGATACCTCTGTCATGTTAATTGATTTAATGGAGATGCCTGTGCTAAAGCCTGACCAAAAGCTAATCAAAGATAGGCTTAGTGATGAATTTTTGGCAACGCTGAATGCTTTTCAGGTACCTAGTATCTATAACTTGAAAAGTTGTTATTGACTGTAAAAAACTTTGCTTTTGAATTTTTTTTCATTGATTGCATCTTGTGCAACATGTAAAGCCTTGAATGCCATAAAAATAAACATTTAGTGTATCTTGTGGCCAGAAACCACAGTACATATTTAATTTAGCATAAAGTAAATTCCTCATATTACATAGTTACATAGTCTATGTATTAGTAATTACTAAGTAACTTCTATTATATTACTAGTATAATGAGAGAGGAATTTTTATAGGCAATCCAAAGATGTTCAGCTCAAAAATCGAAAGAAGATGTCAAAAAAGCTAAAGCAAAGAATTTAACTATTAACATTGGTGACCCGTTTGCTGTTGGTATGTTTTATTATGATTTTACTTGAATGATAGATTTTGAAATGTTTGTTATATATTGTTTAGCCTTTATAACATATTATTAATTGTAACTTAAAATTCTACTCTTTTTTAATATTGTATTAGTAAAAATTTCTATACGTTCTCGACTTTGTCTGTGCTCAAGGGTCTAAAAATAACATTGATGCCTTTTGTTTATCTATCAATGGAAATCCTATATAGCGTAACTATATAATTTTTAATATCTAATAATTTAATTACAGGCTTAGTGTCATATTAAAACATATAATAAATATTTTTTTTTTGGTATACCATAAATATACCGGATGCGTGTTCAGATGGCGGTGGTGTTCTCTTACCATATAGGAGACCCATCTGCCTGCTCCGTTATCCGCTATAAAATAATAAACAGATTCTATGCCTATAATGCAATATAACACAGTTAAAATACTATCTGCATTTTATCATTATAAATTTTTGCTTTTTACGTTGGTAAAAAATTCAATATATCAAACATTTAATTATATTTAATAAATAGCAATACAACAATAATAATAACATAAAGCATAGTCTTTAAAGATGTGAAATGTTATACTGTATTCTAAATGGCATAGGTGGGACCAAAGATTTAGTAGACGTGAGTGAACCCAACGTCAGGAAACAAGAGCAGATTACTATGCAATCTGAACGAGAGCTTTTGGCATTGGAACAGCGAGAAAACGACATCAGACAACTTGAGGTAAATAATTTAATTTCACTGCGTTGTATACTCGATTTTGGAATAATTTATAAGAAAAATAGTTCATAAATTAACATTGTTTAATGGAGCAATGGTAAATAACAAGGTTTTTAATAATATTCATAGTACGAATATTATTAAAAAAGCATTTATTCAAGCACGATGTTTTAGGGCAGATATATCTGTTGTGAAAGGAGGAGATTAGACTTCTTCCTTAAATTTAATGTAAAGTTATTAATTTATTTTAAGTATTACCTAGGTACAATAAAATAGATATTATAGAGACAGCAATTTAATAATTTTTTCTTTTATAAAGGAACACATGGTATGGCTATAACATGAATATGTATGTTGTCGTAACATTTTTTGTAGATAATTGTATGTAATACAAAATAATAGTACATTATTTTGTTCTATAATCATTTCAATTGTTCACACCCTAAATTCAATTTTTGGCGTTTTAGTCAGAAGGTGTAACTTTAAAAATATTATATGGTCTGTGCTAACCGGAGATTGTGAAGCTTGCCTATGGTGAAAGAATTTTTGCAAATCTATCAAGTAGTTGCCGAAACTATACTGTTCAAACACAAGAAAAAATAGTTCCCCTTATAATATCTGTTTAAACTTATTTGATGATTATTTTTATAGAATGACATTATGGATGTAAATCAAATATTCACGGATCTTGGCAAAATTATCCATGACCAAGGTGCCGTAGTGGATTCAATTCAAACTAGTGTGGAGAACACCTCGCATAATGTCGCAATGGGTACTCACGAATTACATCAGGCTAAAAATTATAAGGTATTTATTAAATCTCGTAGAATGGTTCGCTTTCTCTGGTCATACCATGTTAACGTTGGTTCTAATCAAGTACTTATAGCAGAATTCATTAATATTGGTTTAATTGTTTTAGCAAAAGTGCTATGAAAGGTACTCGAATTGTATAAGTGTTATACTTTAATTTTTTGATACAGTTACACTTTAATCATCACTTTTCATAAAATAGTTATAAAGATTACATGCATATTATTCAAACATTTATAATAGAAAAAAAAAATAGATTTTAATTTCTTCATTTCAGAACAAGTTGTTGAAGAAGAAAGTTTACTTGGCGCTGATACTCATAATAGTGGTATCTATAATTTTGATTATTATTTTTCGCAATTAATAACTTCATGTAATATATAAGGTGTAAGAGGTTGCATCCTTAAATTATGTTATTGTGATCATCGCTATTCTAGCACTAGCTAACGTTCACAACTGTAAATGTAGGAACTACGTGACATGTCAGATTTATACAACTTTATATTAATCAATTTTAATAGAAGCTCCAAAATCAATACTGGAAAGAAGACAATCTACGATAGTTATGATGCCATTGCAAGTAATTAGAAAAAGTGGGTATCTAATTATGTAAACAAACCACAGCATTATCTAAACACACTGTGATATAACAAGTTTTGGTACTTTTTAGTTATTTTTTTTTAGTGCCGCAATTAAGCGTTCTTGAAGGTATTTTCTTTTGCTTGATACAGTAGAAAATCGATTATCATAATAGATTATTTTACCACTCAGACGCCTCGCTTGTTCCGATGGCGGGCGTCGGAATATATCATAAAAAAATCAAATATGTCAATGATGATGACAATTTGAGAGGGTTGATCAGTTGTGATATGATTCAAATTAAGTCGAATGACGAAATTATGTAAAATAGATGATGACATAGAAATGGTGCAGGATTATGTTCTGCCTTGGAATCAGGTAGCAAATGGTTTGAAGAATAAACAGAGAGTTATATATTTATATATATATATATATACTATAGCTGAAACGAATTTGTGATATATGAGTATAGCAGCAATAGAAAAAAAGTGGGTCACATCTGATAAATATAACTAAATATTTATAACCAAATTAGTCTTACATATAATTTCATGATTACCAAATACATCTTGTTAACAAATTATACCCTACACTTTTATCTCGAGCTGCCACCAATCGACAAATGGATGAAACAAGCTACTGAGCGCTTTTTTGCCAAAGCCAAGACCCATCCAAACCCGCTGCTGCGAAAGAGCATCAACTACTATCCTCTCCCGTCCAACTTTAGTGATCATATCACGCAAGCAAACAATAGACTGCTAGCCTACCGAGAGGAAAAAGCTAAAAATTCAGGTCTTAGGGATTTGTGTAGGGACCGCGATAACAACCCCCTTCGCCGGAAATGAAGGCCAGGACCACTATTTGTCGCTAGGCTCACTCCGGTGACCTATCGACAGGCCGCTCAGGTGGCCCTCTTCGGGACGGCTCAAGCCGAGGTGCGTGTCTCGCAGGAGACGCCCTTGTGCTAGTCGCGACAAAAACTGTAACTTACGACGAGCTGTCCAGCTCGCCCTTCAGCCCGCGTTAAGGGCCGTAAGAGTGCACAGCGAGTTACTCATTCAAAAAAGATAATAACAAATAATACGTGAAACATGACTAGGGTAAATTTATTTTATCATGTAATCTAAGAAAATATTTAAATACATAATTAATGAATTATACATCGTATCCTGCAAAATATAACATAATAAAACTTGCGTTAATATGTATTTGATGT
>JAAAKR030063908.1:57571-82213 GCA_010014985.3 Delias pasithoe
TATTTGATGTATGTCATAGGCTGGTTAATCGAGATTCTACTGTATACTCGTTCAATTTCTAAAAGATGCACAAGTGCAGTTTTCACGTACTTCATGTTGAAATCTATACTTTCAAAATTCGATAACCATTTGTACAGTTCAACTTGCTATTGAGACACGACACTGTGTAATTGAACGTTATCATTGCCAGGACGTCAAGTGATGTTATCCAATTCTAAAGAGAGGCTTTGGTTAGTTGAAGCAATCATATCAGCGAATGTCAGATAATGCATCACGCTATGACAGTATTTTAATATTTAGAAAGTCGGTGCGTGTGGAATACAGTAGGCACTTATGTACCATTGCTACTGCGTGTCATCTGGAAATCGCACCTCGAAACGCAACCTAACTGTGAATATTTTGTACTCTTGTATAGAATATATTTTTATGTTAGTAGTATACAACCCTAGATGCACGCACTGTACGATAAATCAAAACTGTGATAGAATGCCACTTTAATCTCGTGTTTTTTCCTGTGGAGTACGACGTGGGTGTTTTAAAAATCAATATGAATGGATTTACTTTAAATAAGCGTGCTATTAAAATACGTCACCGCTCACCATCGGATGGGATTGTGGCCAAATGGTGGCAAACTATTATTTAAAAACTTGAGCACTTCAATACCGCATTAATAAACATTCCTTAATGTTGTTAAAATAACATAACACCTTTTGTAAATGTTTTTCATTTTCTCACGTAGTTTTGTAAGTAATGTCATTAATATATAGACAATATATAATTATAAACTTGCGATAATTATTTTAAAGTAGATCTATTTTAAATGGTTATTGTTAATGATATTTGTTAATAATGAAATCAAAAATTAATGTATAATGTAAGCACTTTAACATAAAGAAATAAAATTTAGCGGTAAATGTAATGGCCATTTTAATTATGAATTCTATTTATTTTCTTTTTAATATATCTGCAATTTATTTACTTATAATCTGTAGTAATAACTTCGATGTTTTATTGGCATTGTAATATAAAAGTATTATACTTTATAATGTTGTTTTATTATAATTAGCATTACATAACATCTAATTTACTTTTTACTCGTAGCTAAATGGTCTACCATGAAGCTAGAGGTATCTGGTTCGAATTCCGGTCCCGATAATTATAATTTATTAGGTCTATGGAAGTGCTTGACTATGGCCGGGCTTAATACTGTCATACCCATGGGAGAGCCATGCTGAAGCTTATGGTGACGCACTAATTGGGCCGACTCGTCCTAAGTTATACCACGCTGTGTTTCGCCTGAATCAATGCGCGGTTGTTCGTGAGCGACGGCGTCCTCTTACCATATAGGAGACCCACTTCTCTGTTGTTCGCTATACTATAAAAAAAACCCAACGTCAAAGTTGGTCTTAAATTTTATCAAATTTTACACCCTCCATAAGACATCATCTGAAACCCTTCCATTTGTATTGGTTATCAGGTAATTTGATACCAAATGATGCATTCTATATATTCAAATTACAGCGAATAATTATCCCAGTCCATTTATTTATTTACATAATTGTTTTATTATTCCTCAATATTTTTAATAATTAATAAGTCAAAGATTAAATTAATAACTCGCTTTGAAAATTTCTTCACTTTATGTTTCTTGGAGCACGTGTCAAAACGATATATAACTAGCTTTTATAAAATTAATGGCCGCCACTAGATAGATTAATTTTTGAAATAAAACTAAGCTAATTAGAAAATCATTTTATTACATTACAATGGAACTTTAAAAGTGCAATGGCCTTTGCATTCGACAAAAAATTTAGGCTATACGAACATTAACTTCTATTAAAATCTACGAAAGATCCAATAACATTTCCAACATTGTCCTTGTCAATAGTCAACACGTTAACATGTCTTATGGCAATCAACTGCTGATATTTTAAAATTAGTCTGCTATGACTTCTATATGTATAACAAAAAGATCCAATGACCCGTACCAATATTTAAGAATAATTACGCATTGAAAAATGTATATCTAAACCTATGTACCTATCCAAACCATTCTCGAGATTTCGCTTCTCAGAAGCACCAAAATTATCAACACACATACTAGTATAGTATTGTTATATACACTCACATTTTAGTACAGAATTATTTATCTCTAACCCCATATATTGTACCACAATAATGCAGTTTTTGTTATATCCTCGTAATAAGCCAAACTAAAATAACAAGGTTATATTGACTTTAGACCATTTGCAATATTTTGTATGTATTACATATTTAATATATTTTTTTGTTGAAACAAGACAAGCTTTGATTACCACGATACCATATGATGTTTAACATGCCATTACAATATTTCTATATAAGATGTTCTTCTTTCGATATGTACACTTCCCTTCCTTGATAAACTATGTGGGTTAAATCTTACTTTGAACGGAACGAATAATTCACAGGACATGCCTTATTAGTATAAGTTACGAGTGAAAATTGAAGATCTAGACATTAAGTAAAAATTAATTTTAATTTCAATTAAAACGTAATTAAATACTTGTTATATTTGACTGACAATGATTGCATGAAATGGATAGACTACAGTCCCGTGAAATACGCATTCGATTCAAATGACCCACGTAACAAACTAACTACATCAGTTATAGCTATTAATAAATATACCAGTTATAAATATAATTCATAAAAAAACCCCATTAAACGCATATAAAAAGGTTCAATAATAAAATAAATTAATCGACACCATAACAATTTCACAAAAGACATACGTAATTAAATATTATTACAATATGAATAAAACGTCACATCCGGTACTAATTACTGATTCATTTAAATTTAATTTACTCGTAAAAATGAAGATTATACTAAAAAAAATCCGTGGAAATCTCCATATTTCAAGATTTGATCAAAACATGGAATACGGTCTCGTATATATTTATTCAAAATACATTCGTAACAGCTAAATATAGTGAAATCTTATGTCTGAGAGTAAAAAAAAATATATATTTATATAAATCGATATTTTTTACAAATCAATAGTATAAATAGACTTATTAAACAAATACGTAGCACGTAGACAACTTATTCAATAATATAACAAATTCAAAAAAATCAGCGCACTTCGTGTGTCATTTAAATAAATTACTTAACTCATAATAAATCTTAATTTTAACTAAAGTAAATATATTTATAAAGCCATCTAATATTGTACCATAGTAGGAATGATTCGAGTTACATGCATCCCCACAATTATTACAATCGCTTAATCGCTTTTTTAGAGAAAATTTTCAATTTTGTTCACATCTTGGAATACGGGCTAAACGTTCTATTTGAAAAAAAAAACATAGATTGTATCCCGAGATGTAGAGTGGCAAATATGGAATTAATATGAAAATATAAGTGAAATTAATAAAAATCCTATAAAAATGTCTAAATATCATCTACGGATAGTCATGTTGCTTTCTTAAGTTTGTCATAATGACAACCTGGTGTCTTTATGTATACACAGTATTTCGAAACGCTCAAATATTTTTCTTTGTACTGAGCAGAAATCTTATCTTCCTTCATCAATATTGAAAAGAGAGATTGGCTGTAACTAAAATAGGATTATAGAGATTTTTATGTTCTACTAAATTACATGAGATAACGTAGTATGGTGTTAGAATACTAAAACAATTACGCCGAATCATTATTACTAATGGTATATAGTGCGTGGATTTAATGCGGCTACATTTTTCTTCCATCTTACAGGTAACAATAAGACGGAGCCTGATAGTATATTAGCCAATAGAGCGAATACAAGATTTTCCTTGAATCTCATATATAAAACAATAGGTCAGCTGTTTATGTATGCGGAACTGGCCACTTACAAAATAATAATTAAAAATTAAATACAACATTTAAAAATATAACTCTTTGGCTGTTGAATACAGTTTTTGTTTACATAACTTCCGATTACTATTTGTCACGTACTTTTGATAGTTCCGTGTATTCTTTACAATGGATTTAAACAATGCAAGTTTTTCATGCGATTATTATTTATTGCCGGCGTGGGCTAACACAATATTTTTCATAACAAAAGTGTATACTTCGCATTAATAAGTTATTATTTTTTGAAAAATTTGTGATTCTAATATGGCAATTTATATTCATCGGTATATGACAGATATTGTTTAACACACATGTGTGATTTGTAGCTTTGATTTCGCTCTAGTGAGTAATATTTGAGGGCGATTGAAGACGTCTAACATGCAACGGCCTCCGAAATAGGGTTTTCAGTGATTCTAATAACCGGAGAGTGGCGACAGGAACGACGTTCTCCATGAATACTGTCACTTCTCGGTACAAGTATGTGCTTTGGTATTGGCGAAACTGAAAACATAAATAAATATATTATTATTTATATTGCTTCCAGAACCTGACAAACTAATTCATATATATCGGAATCTGTCAGATAAATTCAATATATATTGGGTACGGACGCCTATTAAAACTGTATCCATCGTGAGTTTATGAAATAAGAAGTCTCTGTTTGCGCGCACCTTTCTTTTATCCTCCTGGACGTTACAAAATACAAAAATATACAATACGGATACGTCCGTCTGATGATGCAGATGTTATGGTTCCAATATAATTCTCACTTTAAGATTTTATACATTTCTAAGTTAACAAGTGTCACTACTTCTATTGCTATAAAAATACAAATTCCTTAACATAAAACAATAAAATGTGCAAATAATCGGTTGCAATAAGCCTTAGTACGACCGTGGGCACATAGGTGCCTGCAGCCGACTTACCATTCGGTAAACATGTGTACGGGAACTTTCTAACTCGAGATATTGTCCTCAACAGTATATTTTAATGTAATTAATTTGGTCTTTGAAAGGTTTGCAAATGGGAGGATACACTCGCCTTTGGACTATTGCCAAGCAGGCTGGCTCAGGTGGAGCTATATCAGACTCCAACACGACATCGAAATAAAATAGGCTACACACACATCGTTTCCAAGTTACGTTCGGATAATTGAAGTCCCGGAAGCCAATTCTCCAAAAAGGCTGTGATCTGTCCATGGGCGGTTGCTTCCCAAAGCACTAAGAAAAATATTTTATTAAATAATTTAAATAATAAAATTGTAACTGTTGTCTCACCAAAAAAACAATGCAAATAAATTGTATGCAAATATTAATCTTGTTTACAACATATAAAAATACTAAAGAAAAACTACTTACATTAGACGTGCAATGTTGTATTTTCTTTTTCTATGTAGCACAAAAGCTATGAATACAATATAAATATATTAAAAATAAGGCAGCAAATCAATATTCTAATATATGCCCTACAACAATTATATAACACAACTTACAAAACAAAAATAACTTAGGCAAGCATTAGCATCCCAAACTAGGTATACTACAAGATGCTAAAGAATTCAATACAGTTAAGCTAAAAAAATATACAGACAGTCTTCATAATTATGTGTTAGGTTCTCGAAATAGGTGAGGTAAATAGAAACATATTTTTTTCATAAAACATCAAGGATACATGTAAAACTCAAGGGCTACGTTAGAATCCAGGGTTACAAAACTGCATTTATAACAGAGGATGTACACAATTTATTATTAAATTTAGGTTCTTAAAATTGATAGTAGATGATTGTGAAATTGCTAGTTATTTTTGCTATGCCAGATATCAAAACAATTGATGTATGCTTTTAGAATAGTGTCAAAACTTGGAAGAACGTAAATTGAAACGACATAAGTCGAGGATTGCCAGTATAACGAATTCTAAACAAATCTATTGAGCCATGCTTGATACACCAAAATAAAGAGAGTAAATTTTATTATTTTCAATAAAATATTAACAATAATTTATAAATTTTGTCAAATAATAAAAAGCAATCATTATTGTCAATTGATTTTAAAAAAATTATTTTTGCATGCAAAAGATTTTTTGCTTTTTAATTTTTATACTCTATAAAAAGCTTTGATAATTTTTTAGTTAGATTTTTATGCCTTGTATATCTTTGTATACCTTTTCTTGGTTATCTCATGCAAGATTCAGTCTTCTACACAATTAACGAATTTACTATTGCTATAAATTATGTGAAATTATAACAACGTGTTTCGTAACTTACCGTAACCTTCTCCTTGTAAAAAGAGACGGAAAGCCTCAGCAGCCTTAGCGGATTCTTCCTCAAGTACCATTGAAGAATCGGATATCTGGAAAATTCATTTTCATACCATTACATTACATTAGAAAATAGTTTAGTTGTACTTGAAATTATAATTTCCAATCGAGTAATCAGGCGGATATTTCTTGCGTATTCCATTCAATTATAAAGTGCCAGGTGCTTCGTCGACCTTTCTATATAAGTCATGATCCGATGAAATTATGATGCCGACTAGTGTAACAAAATAATTTAGTGGTCGGCGATATACGAAACTAGTTTAGTGTCATTAAAGCAATAGGACATTAATTATAATTAACTGAATATAATTCGTCTTTTTAATACAGTTACTGTCAAAACAATTTTATATTCACTACTCTTTCTTACTTCTACTCTTCTACTTCTCTTCTCTTACTAAATCAATTAAAATATAACAATAATCAATATATAAAAAATAATAATAATCTAACTAAATTATTTTTTAAGTTGAATATTTTTTAATATACGATTTCGATGGGGTATTAGAGATCATATAATATAAACGTGTGAACGAATAGATTTTTAATCTGTGTAATAAGAATAGCTAACCTTCATCCATGCCGAGATAGAAGGTTCCAGGCGGCTGTTGAACGTGACCGTAGCATCCACATACGGCGAAAGAGCACCAACAATATTCAGCACTGGTGTCTGTATGGTGCCAGAGTCGCGCGACAGGCGCAGAGTCTGACGCTTACCGAACGCATCTATGAACATCGCCACGTTTATTGGGTTCGGGATGTTGGCGAATTGATAACGATACTTGGAAACCACATTCGGATTACACTCCTCCGGTATCTGAAATAAAATCCTAGCTTATAGCTCTTGAATAATATTTTTATGGTATCGCATATACATAGTTACAAATTACAATTGCGTAATGACAATATCACTAAAGAAATAATAACTATTATTCGTATAGGTA
This sequence comes from Delias pasithoe, assembly GCA_010014985.3. Lineage (NCBI taxonomy): Eukaryota > Metazoa > Arthropoda > Insecta > Lepidoptera > Pieridae > Delias > Delias pasithoe. The sequence goes on from JAAAKR030063908.1 coordinate 64,705, forward strand.
CAACTATCAAATAGACAATTAATATGTTAAGTGTTGAGTTCGAAATTTAAATAAAATAAGTTTTAAATTTAAATGTAATAGTTAAATCTAAATAAAATAGGTTTCAAATTTCAATACGCGAGGTATATTTATTTCGTTAGAAAATAATAAGTAAATAAATATTATTGGTATACCGTATATGTTACATCACACGGTCAGGGTAAGCACTTCGTAAAATACATTTTAAAAAATTTTAAAAACTTATATTAGTCTTGAAAGAAACTTAAACCAAATGTTCGATCGTGGCTTCAGTTTCAGCCGAAACCGAAACTCACATGGTCAAGTATAAAATATTGTAATTACATGTATTTTCCCTTTTATACTGCATTAATTAGAACATAAAACGGAAACACAGTATATTAAATTTGTTTTTACCATTTATTTAATACAATATAAAAAACATAATTAATCATTTTATTATTTTTCGAATATATCGTTTCGTTCTTTTCGTAAACAATTTTTCCAATGTCATGTAATGTTCATTAAGATTATTCGGTTCTTAAAATAATTAATGTCGAACGCCAAGCAATAGAATATTTATTATAACCTACGCCAGCCGAATCGCATACGAGTACTTGTATAATCAAACATCACAAAGTCGCAACCACTTTATTTTTAATAAAGGTTACACAATAAGGACAGGTTTAAAAAAAAACTAGCTCCTTAAAGACACCAAGAGCGGACACATTTTCTCTCCGTTTCATTAATAAAATGTATTCCATAGGTGAATTTTCACTGAATATACTCGTAGATAGTCGTGTGGAGTTTTTAGATTAAGAGAAAAAATTCAGAAGCAGAATGTTAGTTAATGACGATAACACAGCATAAAACACACACGGCAAAAATATTTGAGTGATGCTTACCCTTCCAAAATGATGCCACAGCAAGAACTCGCACATACCACGTCTTCGCATCATGCGGCAAGTCATTTTATAATAGGCCCAGTCAAGCCAGCCCAGCTGTGTCGATGTACAATTGATTAAAGCGAGACCTTCCACCTGAAATCATAAAATCTTAATCAAATACATTTCTTTTGAGATAATTTTACGAGTAGGGGCTCTATTTTATGTTTGTACGAAATAAATAACTTCAGGTTGTGCTTTATAACTACGTGTCACATTGACCCTTTGAAGCGGCTCGGTGCTAAATCCTTCTCTCACGTTATAACAGCACGTTATATGCCATATTGACCGCACGTGATCTTAATATTCAATTATAATAAAACAACCCAAGTTTAAATAACATTAAAAAGAAACATTTCAAGTTATCGGAATACGCTCATTTGTCGAAATTTTATCTATAAGAAATAAATTATCTCCAATACTGACTTCAAGATGTTTGTGTCTAACACATGAGGAGAATTTCATTCAAAGACATTCATTATTGTTATTTATATAAATTGTGTTGCCTCCAGACTATATTAAACGAGCAAAAGGATCAGCTAGGATAAGCGGTCCTCCATCCATTGACACACCCGCAGCCGTTGGTGAACCACCGGTGCGTTAGGTGCGTGCGGAAAATTAAACTACATTAAATTTCCTAAAGTAAATATAGCACTGTGTCACCTTCACTTCTTATATACTTATTGTTTAATAATACCCATTAAAGATACGTTTACTATTAACCAACAATACGTATCAATTTCGCATTATTATAGCCGCGAGGCAATCACTAACCGGCCCATTGTTAGACCAACCCTATTCATACACACAACAAAACACTATATTATAAAATCGATATCTTTTGTTCCTTTGGCTAATTTGAACAGTACATGGCAGCCAAACCTCTACTCCAATCGGCCTCATTATTTACGCTAACAAATTGGCATATACAAATTAAACGAATATGTAATATTACTCGAATTCAATTTAGGAATGATTGTAAAATATTCAGCTGCGTGGGGAATTATCTAAATAAAATATTAAACCATGGGCGTCGGATTCAGAAAGCGAGGAACTAGACATTAAAGATCTCCAGACTAGAATATACCTTGGATGGATTATTAATAGCATATCTTGCGAGGATGTTTGCTCCAGCGCCAACACCCAATCCAATGAATGTCTTGAAACCGAACCTGGCCTGGACATATTTTATTTGGCTCGCCAGCTCATCCAGCGTTGGATATGTGTAACTAAAATAGAACATAACAAATAACAAGATGTAACTCCACTTTAAAGAATTAATTGGGACTATGTAGGACGTCAAAAGTACCATTAAAAAGATAGCATGAAAAAAAAATTTCTACGATTCTCAAACTTGAATGGTTATTAAATATAAAATATATATTTCTATTAAATTAAAGTACATTCAGAGCTTTCCTTTCAAGCCTGAGGGGCTTTGGGTTCTTTTCTTGGGATTGTTCAAGTGTGTCCTTTGATGTCGTTGGAATAAACAACCCTCTTCATATAGTTATGTAGTATAACTTAGTTGTGCATTTGTGGAAGGTTAGATTAATAATAATAATATGTATATTTTGACAGAAGTCCAAAAGTATGCTACATATATATAGGACATTAAAATGGCTGATAGGCATCCTTAATATATTGAGACACCTGATGCTTGACCAACTCCTCGTGACTATAACAGCTGTATGGAGGAGCCGACGCAGCAGAATGTCCAACGTAGCCAGTGCACTTCCGTATAAAAGGCCTTTTCTCAGATCGGCTTCTAACATCGACCCACCAAGGCTCAGTTAGTTACAATCTTATTGTACTTTTACTTTAATAAATCGCATTTTACTGAACTTCCTGGACTGACTCAACTTAATTAGTTATATTTAGTAATAGTCATTCTTAAAAAAATCATTATTATCATCTGTAAAAACGGGCGCTGAACAATTTACGTATGTAGAAAATAAATATTAATAACAAATAATATTGGTTAATTTTAAAACTGGATCTAGTCGCCAAGCGAACGAAATTGTTATTCAAGTTGATAATACGTACTACAGCTGTTACGTAAGACTGCGGCAGCAAATGTTGCTTACCTACAGTACGTAGGGATAGCTACCACATTAATCCAATTCCATTTAAATAGGAACATCGCTGATAGCTTACAACTTTAAGTTTACCTTATTCATGTTATTTACATACATTATTACAGCCTTGAACGGTGCTTGCAGCTTTGTAAGAATAGTGTGTGCATTTTTTTCAAACAAATATACAGATAGCACTTATGAAGTAGAGTTAGACACTGAATAATTAATCAATAGATTTTAAATTTCATTATATATTGTACTGCCTTCTATATTAAGTTTTCAATAACAAAGCAGAGCGTAAGTCTTCAGGGACGTAGGTAGGTAAAGTACGAAGCATCATCAAGTAGGTATCGAGCCGATTACATAATACTGCGGTATCAAACACGAACAACCAAGGAGGGTTGTTAAACAAATACGTTCTGTAAAACATTGCCCATTTCAAATCCACATTGACTTAATTTGTATTCTATATACATATTAATTAACTAAAACACATATATACGGAACTTTTGTGAAGTATATTCTACGTTTTGCTGGCGATTTTCTTGAAAGGCACAACTTTCTGCGCTACGTAGTTGGATTGATCTTGATAGTTTTCACTAATGGCGCTCTACGAGATGTAAGTTAGGTATTTGAAGTTTCACAATTCGGATAATTATGAAAATCGAGTAGCAAAAGAACAGGAGTCTCATCTAAGATAAACGGGCCTCTACCCATGAACACTCCTAGCACTTTCTGGTCGCGGATCGCTACCGGCATTTAAAATGTGTGTAATATTAACTATAGGATAGATTTTAAAAGCCTTCCTCTGTGGAGACCCGTAGGAATTGAAACATTATAATAAGTTTTAATCTTAGATTACTATAGATATTATAAGCTGATACAGTTATATCAACGTCGCTCTGTGTGTCTGTCTGTGTAAAGGCGATTTAAAAAATTAATTTAATAAGTAGTGTCGTCGCAACGCTCTGGGGCGTCGGGGTAATATACTAAGGGTGCGAGGCGATCGGCAAACAAGTGTACTTGCTGTAATTAAGAACAAGTATAGATCGAAAATAAATATTGAAAAAGAGATGAGATTTGCAATTTCCACAATTGCGCCTCGATTACAGAAACTTCGCTCAGACAAGCAAGCACATCCTTCTCATTAGCATTCTTCCTATTACTATTCATTAAAAACAACGACTCTCGATTTACATTTTTGTCTTGTTTGGTACGTATTTTGTAATAAAATTTATTAAATATATTTAATAATTAGGCTAACTAATACAGTTTTCATTGAGTGGGCGTTGTAATAAATTTAACAACTCTATACGGCGACGTAGTGTAAATAAGTTTAAGCAACTCTGGTATAGCATGTAGTGTACCATTATAATACTGTGTCATACGAATTGTACTTTTCGAATAAGTCTGATGACTTACAAGAAATGTAATAATAAGTCAGGGCCTTCCAAAGTTCGTCGCGTATATTACGCGTAGGATTTACGTAAGATCTAGTTATCTAATGCGTGTGAACAAAGGGGACGTGTAATCGTGAACTTGTGGGTCCAACGATATCTCCAATCTAGACCCTTTAACATAAACTACGACACTTTAATATGGAAATTTGTTTTATATACACTTACTCTTTAGTAAGTGTCTAACGTGTCTTTACACGTTTTATTTTTCAATATTTTATGAGAAAACGTTTCTGGAAAAAAGTTGAAATGTTGGATATACATAATATAAAATAAAATTGGTCAAAAATTGAAAATCATTACCGTCAACTTAATACAAGGGTGGTCTTAACAAATTTAAAATAATATTTTTCGACATAACATGCCAACGTTTATGTATAGCCGGGATCGACGCCGAGTGTTCTTTATCGGGTTTGAGGAAACGCGGCAAAGTTCCGCTGTCTAAGGTTTAAAGTGTATCGTTTAAAATTTCGCTGTTACATATCGGAATTGATTTTTACTTTTACTGTTCTTTTTTATGGTATAACGGACAACGGAGTAGATGGGTCTCGTATATGGTAACCGCCACCGTCACCCTTGCATAACCGCGCCATAGTCCACGTATTGGTTGTGTTAACGGCCTTTTACGCTGATTTCGCGGTAAAAACTATATTGTTTACTTGATAACTGATTAAAAGAAGCAAGAATTATCGAAACCGCAATTTACGAATTACAACAAGCTCTTAATTACCATTTTCCGTTAAATAATTTTAAAAACGTCTAAATCATTTTTGATTAAATATAGCAGAGTAGGTAAACAAGTTTATTCTGTCCACCTCAACTTATAATACCTCTCTCATCGGATAAGTGGGCTCATTAGCTTCTAAACCACAAAACAAATTGTTAAATGTTATTTAATTTAGTTTCACGGTTTAAGTGTTACCAATGTTAAATTCACCATTTTCAGCGGCACCTTTATTAATATAAGCTTTTACATTTTGTCTTATTATTTAGAACAGAAAGTATTTTGAAACTTGAATTCACGAAATAACAAGGGTAAAAATTTGTTCACTAACTAATATAATGTTTTCATGTGATGGTATTACCTAATACACTACGGCGTATTAATTGACTATGATAATATTATTATAAAAAAATTAAAAAACATTTCTAATGTTAGCCAATACATCTAAATAGACCTGTAATATATGTATATATGTAAGTTGTTAAGGTTAAATATTTTACTCAAATTAATTTGGAATTTAAACGTAAGATAACCATATAAAATAGCATTTAGAGTTCGATTGAATAGGCCTAGGATAAAATAACAGCAATAAATATTGAGTCAACTTGTATTAAACTGTTTGGGTAATTCTAGACACAGCCTTCTGGCCGTAGTCGCCAGGCTGTCGCGCCTCTCGCCCATAAATGCAGTTTATTCACCTATCACGACCGATCAAACTTTAGGACTGAAAAGTAACTGCTACTTATAAGAAACTAATATGTAAAATGATTTTTGTGAATATCAATATATTTTGCAAACTCATGAAAACAATCACTTATTATATTTTTAATGGAATATATTACTTTGGAAGACATAGGAAATTATCAATGAAATAGACACACATAATTTTTCTGCGGTACATCTCACCAAATTAAACAGAATGTTATTTTTTAATTACATACTAGAAAAAACGTCAGAGCATGCTTGCAAAAGATATATACAGTCCAATAAGCAAAACATATTTAATATTAAATTTTTTTTATGAAAAACATATTATGTATCACGTAGGTATCTATTAAATGCTGAAGATCCAAAACATACGTTCAGAGATTTTAGTTATAATTAGAATAATAGATATTCTAAGATACAAACAAAATTGCTCTATTATTTAACGTGGTATTAATGAACGATAATATACTTCGTGTCATTTTATTAAAGCGCTCCTTAAGTGTCAGCGAAATAACGACCATCATGCCAAGAGTGAAAGCAACGATGTTGAAAATTGATTAGCAAAGTGTCCCTTTGATGAGTATTGGCACGTACGTGTGTTTAAAGCATTTATATTATAAAATATCACGTATCGATATATTTGCCACTCACGTATAACCCAATAAATAATAAGGTTAGCTGAGTTAAACAACTTCTTTGACATTAAACACGTGTACTGTTGAATTGATTGTAAAGTTTTTTTTATATAAATCGATAGACAAACTAGCAGGAGGCTGACCTAGGTAGAATAAGTGGTCATCCGCCCTCGAACATACCCAGACCATTCTGTGTCGAGGTAGCCTCTAGGGGTACAACCGCACTTTTTTGAAGGTACCCTTGTCTTAAATGGTTTGGACATACCTCTGCAGGCAATTGATTCCTTCCTGAAACTTTACAAGGTACAAACTGTAAACATAAAAATTTACCATACCTACTATCAATAGAACAAGTATGGGGTACATGCATATACGAGTACACTATCTTCTAATAATCTACCACGAAATTCAGCATTTTCTAATTTTTCCTTCAAGGAAATTTTGTTAAAAATTCGCGCATCATAGATACTTCCTCTCCACCTTGCAATAACTCTATTTTTTAAATTGAAAATCGACTAATTTATAGCGAAAGCTTTGTGTAACATGTGAAACGTTGAATTGTACATCGTCAATTCATTCATTCGCAAACGGACTCTAATATTTTCACGAAAACTTTCCACGAGTTCAATAATTTCCGAAACCATATTGTCGCTTAAGACCATTTTCACTACACAAAAAACATATTTTAATTTATATTTGAAATTATTTTCCACAATTTGTAACAATTGCCATTGACAGAAGATACTTAAACAAGGTTTATCTCTAAGCATTAGTAAAACACTGTTTTGTGGTAGTCTTTTCTTTAAAGACGTGCTCAACAGATGTTTAACTAATTTGTGGTAAGACACTGAATTTGTATCATAAGAAGATCCGTCATATTAATCATGGTCTAAGTATAAAATAAATAGTCCAAGGGTCTTATAGGCGTGAATTATATCTTGCCTTAATTTCTATTTCGGTTATTACTAATGTACGAATGATGCTTTTTATAATAAGGAAATTGATTGATATTTACCTAAAATGAAATAAAAAGGCAAGCGGGCCTTATCCTCAGGGAAATTTACGGCAAGTCACAAGTAAAAAATGTAGGTAACATAGATAACTGAAAGTTTTCTTTCTAAATATATAAGATGTAAATTGTCGTTGTGTCCTTTTGTAAATGGTTTATGTCACTTTACTTTTTCATAGCACATTCACGGCATTTTGTATAAATGGAAGAAGATCTAAAGTTGTGGAAAAGACTTCGATGAATATAGATTCAACTATTTAGGTTTCCCAGCCATGGAGAAGGCTTTTAATTTTATATGGCTGGCAATTAAACTGTAAACGGAAATGTTTAACTTTTAGTATTAGTCCAATTAAATAAGACTATATCACAAAATATAAAAGCGAGAAAACAGAACATTCTATAGATATGCTATTACTCGAGAAAGGAGAGACATGCTTTTAATTGCTAGATGCCTCGGCAATTGAGTTAAAGTGAAGTTTATTTAGTTTAAGTAATTGCAGTGGCGGACAATAAACTGAATGAAAGCTACGTCAGAATGCCTTTGGTAACTCTAGTTGAGAGCTAATTTACAAGCTAACGTAACCAGGAGAAAATAAACCCCACACATGTTAATGCGACGGATTCGTGTTTATTTGTGTGATATAAGATATTTTTTGGTTGTATATTTTTTTAGACCTGAGCAGCTTTAGGTACTAATTATACACCCAAAATTAAAACAACAACATTCCACTGATTTTTAGCTATGGATATAATAAATATACTTGCTTATTTTGATTATTTTATTTTTAAAATAATTATATGAAAAAATATGTGTATTTAGTTATTCTCTTTTACATGTACTTTTTAGCTGTGTAATTTTATGTTCATCCATTATTCATCACGTATAATAAATATTTATTAACATTGAGTATTACTTATGTATTTAAATCTAAGTTAATACAAATAAATTAACATAGAACGGTTCAGAAAAAGTATGAAATCGTTGTAGAAGAAATGAAGAAAACAAAAAAAAACACAATTAAATATGATACATTGGGGTTTGTAGATAAAGAGCACTCTTAATTAAATAATAAATTAAATAATAATTGGTTCAAGAGTCAAAGGAAAGAATTAAAAAAAAATAGTATTTAATAAAAAGAGGTGTAAAGATACGCGTGTCTTGCAGGAACAACTCGGATTATAAAGGCAAGAGGTAGAAGGTACTCTATGGAGACCACTTACATTCGAAAAGTAAAGGATTATATAATACCGCTTGAATGTAACATAAAACGGAATCCAAACGCTTTGTTGGAAAAGGTTCCGAGTTGACATAGTTCGCATAGTGAAGGAATTTAAGACTTCACCGGCATAGCTTTCAAAAAAAATCAATATAACTCGCACGCCCCGATTCACTCGCACGTTCAAGGACACCGGACAAAGAATACTACTATTGCTCAATAAAATATACGTCGGTAAAAGGTATGTATCTATGTGGTTTATAAATCTCAGAGACTTTTTTTCTGTATCAAACATACAACCTATATATTGTTTTGCACGCTATCTCTCTGACATGTACTAAAGAGTACAGCATTTCTTGTCGGTAAAGAAATAAGGGATTTGTAAGAAATATTTGTAGTTTTCCTTACATATATTTTTTATGATAACGGCACCACATCCGCACATTGATTGTGTTGCCGGCTTCTTACGCCGCTTAAGCGGAATTTCTAAGGGCCTTCGTTATCGTCACTCACTCAGCGAAAGACAGTAGAAGTACCATTTCAAGTACAACCACCATTTCACGGTCAGTATTCTGTGAGCACAGGGTATTACTTCGGACGATCCGGCCCAATTAGTGCGTTAGCATATGCTTCAGCATCGCTCTCCCACGGATGCGACAGTATTAAGACACTAAGACGGCCAGTGTCAAGCCCTTCTAGAGACCGAAAAAATTATAAATTAAATTATAGTTGATCGGACCGAGATTCGAACCCGGTACCTCTTACCTCAAGATTGACTTATAAAATCACTTAGCTACCAGGTTCTTAAAAAGAATTTTAAAATCATTTAATCAGTTAATTTATCTTAAAGAACTTTATAAAATATTAAAGATACGCTCTGATCTGAGAACATTATAAAAACTCAAGCGTTTTTAATGATAATTTTTAACAAATATAACTAATATGGTTGCTCTGATTTCTAAGAATTTATACGGACAGTAAGCTCGTGTTCATTCTTAGTTGACGCCTGTTAGACAGCCGAGTAATAAGTTGGTTGCCATCGTTTCAGAGTCAAGAACACCGTTTGGTAGAGCGAAAAAGGGTAACCAATACCATATCTGTTATATCGATTATTATTTTAATACCTGCTATTAGTAATATCTAATATAACATTTTGTATAATAATATATTTTGAGATATATCTCAAAATAACTCGACGCTGGCGTTGCGTAGAGGTGTTGGTTCCCTCAGCATCTCCAGTCGCATTTATCACGGGGAATGTTCTGAGAAGTTGTTCGATTAATATTTCATCATCGAACCAGAGTACAAAGCATCATCCGTATCACCAAGATTTTCACGTAGATCACCACAACTGAGAGTTTTCTAAGGCATTTTGTGCAGTGCTTTACCACTCTGGTAATCAGGTGTCTACAGAGGTATTTCTAAATCAATACCACTTGGAGAACTTCAAAAAAAGAGGTTACCTATCCATAAAAGGCCGGCAACTCACTTGTGGCTCTGTAAGGACTGGAGGTGTCCATGGGTGGTAAATCGTTTATCCTAAGTGAGCCACCTGCTCGATTGCCATCTTACATTAAAAAAAAAGTAATTTTGAATAAAACTATAATAATTCCATCGAACGCAAAGTTATACGAGGAAAATTCAAACAAAAATGCTCATTTTTTTCGTACATTCCATATAATGAAGGCTTTGACACATTTGAAAACGGGCACGCTCAGCGAAGCGGTGAACTGAAACAGTTTCAGTTAAAAAGCATGTCGCCGAATTAAATCGCTAACGATGACTGATAACACAATTGTAGCATCGATGGCTCGGATATCGATACGCTGCATAAGAATGCAATCAGAAAACGTCGGAATCTTTGACCATATATTTTTTACATAGAAACATTATTTTAAGATAGAAAATGTGCATCTATGTGAGGTTTTGATATTACTTTTAGTCAATCTTTATTAAATAAGTATTTAATAATTATTATTAATAATAATCTTTATTAATTAATTTATTAATCTTTATATAATATGAGGTGCAACTTTATTTAACATAACATCTTTAAGATGTATTGTATAGTTATGTCAGAGATATTTTATTCCACTCGTTTAAATGTAATAAACTTATATTCATGTATACCGATTGGCCGATATTGAAAAATAATAAAAATGTCATAGTAATGACGCAATATTGTCATATGTTTCACAAACTTGGAATTGTTGGAAGAAATATAAAAGGGGAAAGTTGAAAACTGAAAATCTATAAAATTGGAGATTTTTAAAATCGATATTTTGATATTTGATTTGTTTAAAATGGAACAGCGGGAAACGGCACAGGCGGGTCTCCTCCATGGTAAAAGATCACCGCCGCCCAAAGACAACCGCGCCCCAATCCGCGCTTTGGTTGTGTTGCCGGTTTTTTACGCATCAAAGGTATAATTCCAATAGCCGCTAATATTCTCACGCACTCAATGAAACCCAGTGCAAGTAGTGTTTCACGATGATATTCTTATTTTTCGTCACTTCGGACGAGCCGGCCCACTTAGTGCGTCAGCATATGCTGCAGAATAGCTCACCTACGACTGCGACAGTAATAAAACACTCGTCCAGCACTGTCAATCCCTTCCAAAGACTGAATAAATTATAGAAATATATTCGGTTCCGATACCTTTCGCTTCGTGGTAGGTTTATAAGTCCACTTAGCTACGAAGCTTTTTGGATTATCTACGAGGCATTGTCATTGGATTAGCGCGAATTTCGAAATTAAAATATGCTTTATGAACCCGAGTAATTAAGTAAAAGTCAGTCACGTGTTTTACGTCATTGACGAAATGCAGTGATTTTGTAACCTTCGATGCAGAACTTCAACTGCGAAACTTCGATCGGTGTAATTTGTACGCTATTATAGTACCACAAGTGTTTCAGTAAAATCGCAATGTTACGTACCGAATAATGGAACTAAGTGGTCAGGTTATTCGATTTTTAGAATTTTCTTGCTTGTGAACAGTATGCAGTATGCATAGTTAGCGAGTGCACAACAAGAAATATTAAAAATTCAAAGCGTCGTCCTCTACGTCATATCTTCTTGACACGATAGCAAGCATATATTGTCAAGAATGCGACTCTTCTTTATTTTCTTTTTTGAATACGTCACATTTTTTAAAACGCTGCACTCTTGTAATGACCGCTTGGGATTTATTATGATTGAAATTAGTCGTATTTTATTAATGTTGGTTTTAGAATCAGCTTTAAACGGCTTATTTAATCGGATCACTTATGGCGCATCTAACCAACTGAAGATCGATAATATGGATCGACCTCACGATCCGCAATAATACAGACCAAAACTTCCGAAAGTCCGGCTGCCATAGTTATTATACGAATTAGGTTAAAAAAAATTTAATTTATATGGAAAATCTAAACTTCACTCCTTTTGATTACATCATTTGTAAAGTTTTAATTAAGTTAAAATGTACATCCATATGTCCTACTATGGTAGGTTAGGTTAGGAATTAATTAGTATGCATGTACTCACTTTTCTGGAAAAGCAGCAGCACCGTCATCTTGTCCAGGCGCATTCATGTGGTAGATACAGAAATTGTCCAAAATGTCCTGCATTTGTTCGTGATTGAAAAATGTCTCGAAACTTAAATCTGCAAAAAAATTATTAGATTAATAAAATAATAATTGCAATGGTATGAGATCAATTCGCCCTGTTCGCTTCTATTACATATAACAAATAAAAAAGTGTCACGGAAGGAATATGGGATAGGTAAGAAAACTAACTGAAGATCTTGTCTTCTTTTGGCAAAACATATAGAAAAATATAAACAACATATCTATTAATATCTAAAGTGTTTTACTATAATGCTCTTCATCCATGGAAGAGTTATGCTGACGGACTAATGGGGCCGGCTCGTCCCAAGTAATGTCATAGGTTCACAAAACACTAGCGTAAAACAGTACTTTACTGTGTTTCGCTGTGTGAGTGAGGATATCAGAGGCGTTTGTAATTATACCGTCAAAATGGCGTAAAAGGCGGACAACCGCAACCGATAAGTTGGTTTACGGCACTGACGTCCACGGGCGGCGGCAATCTTCTTACAACACAGGAGACTGCTCCGTTATATCACATAACAAAAATAAAATAAAAACATGATATCACAAAGCACGGATGTTATATAAGTTATACAGCGAATTATAAATGGTATACAATATAATTACGTTGCTTTGTGCCGTATGTAAATCATATTCTAAATAAATAAAATTCTATGCATATCAAAACATGCATATTGATATGCATGTCGTGGTACTCTGCTTTTAGTAAAGCACTTATGAGGCTTGACACGCGACGCGCGACGAATTCGCAAAGTTTCCGAAAATCACCTCACATTATTGACAGGTGTACAGCTTATTTAGGGCTCTAAGCTATGTATGTATAGTCAAAGAAAATAAAGTCTATTTTCAGAAGAAAAATACAATTCAAATACAGGTCAGACAGGTCTAACAATAACTGATAACATTAATCGAATGTTGATTGCGTAGTTCTCACATGTCTCATTTATCGTTTCTTACAATATAATTACTATTATAAATACAATATAACGCGAGTCAGACAAAATATTATCGCAGAAAGGCCGCATACCTATACTTAAAGGCTCAGCCTACCAATGATACAAATAATACTGGACAAAGTGCGTTTGGCGAATACTTCCATTCATTTATTTTACAGTCTTCTATACTAATAATAAAAAAAGGAAACATTTGATCGTTTGTTTGATTTGAATAGGCTCCAAAACTACTGGACGGATTTTGAAAATTTACACCGTCGGATAGTTACATTATTTCCGATGACAATTAACTATGTTGTATTTACAAAAAAATAGGGATCCTTAGTAAAAACTGTCAACAGTGTAATCCAAGCTGTAGAAAAATGACCCTAAAAATTCATTACATGGCGTGCGCTATGCATACCATTGATTATAGAACAAAATCATGTACTATAACCGTACAAAACATATAATTATCAATAAAAAATAACGCATAGCATATGTATAGCTGTTATAGGTACGTTGTAATTACTGTTTTATTAAAAGACAATAATTAAAATGCAGTTTCAGCAAAATGTCTGTATTTTTTACCTTGGTATTAATCCTTATTAAATAATAAACAAGATTGATTCAAAATCTTCGTATAGCTTTTTGAATTATTCGATTCGGACATTCCATTCGAAAGATATCACAAATTTAAAAATGTAAGTATGTATTAGAGAAATGTCGTGGTTCACCTCGCTGAGCTAAGCTGCACCATAATATGCAATGTAGGCGACACGGGGCGCGGGAGGGGAGTCAATAAGGTAATAATAGCAAAGGTTAGCCTGGGCAGCTAGTCGTGTATATGTTTGAAGACGAAATCATACAGGCATTGATTCGCCTTACTACGCAATGTTCTGTAATCGCAGCCTTCAGTTACAATGACAATCGAACAAAAAATCAATACAAGGTTAACCCATGAAGCCTAAACATATGCAATATTGAAGCGTTCCAGATCGCAAAGATAAAAGTATCTGTAAATATTACGACATGTATGAGACAACCAAATATAAATATGAATAACTATTGGAACCGGCAGATATCATCCTGCCTGATAAGCACCGGTACGTTGCTTATCCGACGTACGTAAAAAATGGTTATATTTTGGACAACTTACAGATATCATTATAAACGCCTGTGTTATTCTGATGTATGGGTCTGCGTCATATCATGATTTATATTAAAAAGTTTAATTACAATGAGTTCAGTAATCTTTCGCGCGAAAAACAAACATCAATCCAAACATATTTTCGCGTTTAACGTATTAGCGGGGCCCACAGGGCATACGACCTGCACGACTTACGGAAGTATAAAAAGCGAATTAGAGAATAGTGGCAAAAATATTGTTTGGGAGTTACGACTAAGAAGATAACAAGATAACCTTGGTAAACGATAACAATTGCCTTGTTTTAAATTTTAAACCAACACTGCACCTACTGGAAGATACCTAGTAGTCACTGTGTAAACTCGGAAAAGAAAATTTTTGACGAAATTCTACAGTACTCTGACGTTTTTCTTAAACGTTTATGAAACGTTATACAGTGAAATTAATTCACTGTATAACATCAACAATCGCTATTAAATTTGACATCGATCGTTTCTAACATAATGAATACGAGTACACGTCAACCACGAATATATACGAAAGAGAGTGAGCATTGTAGTAAAACGTTAAATCTAGATTGCGAAAACCACTTTAAATTCTCTGTTAATCGTAAATTTCTATTTCAATGACAATAAGAGGTTTCGCTGCTAGAATTTCTCTAATATCCCATATCCGTTGAAGATAAATTGCCTCTTTCCTTATACTGAGAGCATTCATTTTGCATCAAAATGTATCTTTCTTCTCTAATAAGTTATCATAATATTGTAATAAAAAGTATACTCGTGCAGTTTCAGTACAGGTGGACATCGCACTTACGGCATGTTAGGTTTTCATGAGCTAAATCGAAATGGTGTAGATCAAGACATATTTAAATAAATTCTTAAGACAACTATATTTGTAGTACTTATAAAATTGATTTTTGCTATTTTTGCTATGTCGGTAAACGAAACAAATGATGAATGTTTGAGGAATAGTATAAGAATATTGTTCGACATAACTTGTAAATTTCGTAAGTGTCGAAAATGGCTGAAACGAATTAAATGTGGTTATCTATGCAAGCCGTTTCAGGTGTACGTGGATGTCCAAAAGGGACGCCTATGTCCAGCAGTGGACGTCTTGCGGCTGAGATGATGATGATGATGAGTTGACATGACACTACAATGAGTTCTATTTCTCTTGCTAATACGATATTACTGTTGCGAATGCGAGGCAAAATCTATGAACACGAATGTGTTTTTGTTGTATGCAACAAAACGATATTTAAAAAAAAAGATTATTTCAATCTATGTTATAAAGATATAATAATAATAACAATAATAGATGCCTCCATTCAAATAATTCCATTTCTTACATTTACATGTATATAGGTAATTGAAAGATTTGTTGTCAACGTGTGGCCATATCGCGGTTAAAAAAAAAATTAAAACTACGTTGAATATTCAAAACGGATAAGCGTATCAGCAATATCCTATTTTTCTATTAATGTAATTTTTTATCTTAATTTTTATGTTCGTGTGTGCTTAATAAAAAAATTAACAACTATATTAATTATTGTAATATAAAAATTCATCAATAATTAATTTATCAACAATTAATTTTTAATTTTATATAAAAGTAAAACAATATAAAATTTGACACAGATTACAAATTGCATATTTGTGATCGCGCTTAAATGACCGGCTTCCAATGTTGGCAAGAGTGAAGACGGACATTTAATTTTTATTCGCTGTGAGAGTATCATCCATTGTTACACGTGAATACGTCGTAGAACAAAAATTTTAAATATACATATTTAAAATGGAAAATTGCAAAATATCAGTAACCACAAAAATTCGTGGCGAAGATGTAGAACTCTTATATGAAATATCAAACTGCAGTATTTTTGTAAACCGCAACGGCGAGTGGATTAGAATAATCACCGGATCCTTGTACTTTTACAAAATTTGCGATAACTTCTACGAACATGGCTTAATATCATACAAGCAAAACGTTGCCGGGAGTATTAAATTCTTGCAACCAATTATCAACATGTGGAATAATTTCGATTAACTTATTTTAATAAAGGCATGCGGCAATTACCTTCAAGCATATCTTAACTGGGACTTGTATCAGACAGCAGAGCAGACGCATATGTTATCATTTATGAGATCTTATGAACAAGCAACCCGGAGCCGTACGGAGAGAGAACCATTGCAATTGCATATCTCAGTAAAAATGAGAGATACACACGAGAGAATAATTGACCAGCTTACAACCGCACTGAACATTTCATTAATATGGCCGGCACTTAGACTAGAATACTATCTGGGACTAGTGATTCCTCTCAGGATGTTAGAACCTGTTGTATATGATATTCTGCTGCCGAACGTACCGGCACAGCCCCCATTGATGTTGCTAAAACGTTATACCACCATAAGCAACCAAATAAGACGCTCTCCTCCCAGTGTCCGAAACTTCTTCCTAGACTTTGTTGGCTATAATAGAGGTTCGTTAATTTTTGAAGTTGCTATCACCTTTGGTTCGCCTTAAGCTAATAGCCCAAACGGCTGAAAAGTAGTTTTTGCATAGTTATATAATACTTTTTTTTCTATGAGACTAGTTTGTATTATTGTTATAAACAGTATAATAGTTGTATGCATAACCCAAGAGCAGTTCAATGTTATACAATTCTTACTGTTTTTATATTCTAAAAAGTTTGTATTTATCTCGTTTTTTTCATTAAAGTAAATAAGAATACTTTGTCTTTATTTTAACCCTATACCTATGAAATAGGTAATGTATACTTTTACATGAAAGAAATATAAACAAAATAATATACTTATTATTTGTTCAAGTATAGGAATGAGTTTAGATTGTAACAAATTACAAATTAAAGTTGAATTCTACAGCTTTTATCATTTTCAAAGAAATGCCTATAAAACAATTAATATCTGATTTGATATAACAAAGATTCAGATATATTTATTTCCAATTGTACTTCTAGTTGATGATATAAGATTAGCTTATAGTCTCAGCAAAGATTCGAAATCACTACTATATTAACACACCTGACTCAA
>JAAAKR030064094.1:0-15007 GCA_010014985.3 Delias pasithoe
CGGAAGACAGTTGCCGTTATATCAGGTACTTTTTAGTTTGCCATATAATAATTTTTTGCTGTATTGATAGGACTTTTATGATATAAATTTATTTTTGCGACAAAATTTAAAACCAAACGTGATGAAACTAAGTAACTGAATTTAAAAAAAAATACATATGTATATATCACATTGTACATAAGCATTATAAACTTTTATAGTTAACTACAAAATGTACTATTACTTTTAATTGTTCATTATTTAACTGCAGGTATGTCAGAGAAAACTAATAAAAATTACAAATTTAAGACGTTGATGATCCTATGGCCGCTGATTACAATTATTCACTAAAACTCGATATAAAAACTTGAGTAATGAAATTAAAGACAATCTAAAATATATTTATTTCGTAATACAATTTAAGAGCTTATGCTATTTTATGAATTAAAATAGGTACTTCTTTTACAGGCCACACCTGGGAAAATTTCTTTCGTGAAAACGACTCTACACTGCTTACTCAGTACTCTATTGATTGATTAACTGCTTACTTATGAGTGATATTACAATATTACCTTTTAATAAAGTTTTACACACTTTTGTTCAATTCTGTAACATTTCAAGAAGATCTTCATTTGTAGATCTTGGTACAATCAATGTAAAATTTAGATCATGATTAATTGTATTAATAATATGACTTATTTCAATGTCATTTAAATGTATTGCTTTAGTTTTTGGATTTCTTAATGTCTTATTACTCTTTGGTAAAACAGATTCAAGAGGAGCTAAAAGACAGCTAATTTCAGTGTTACGGAAAGAGTTAATACCGTAATCATCAATAGATTTCTTTATATCGTGTTTATATATGTTTTCTCCCAAATTATTTATAAATTTTTTGTTTATCACTGAAGGTAATTTGAAAGTTCCATCTTTGTTCTGAAGTCCTAAACGTAAGAGCACTGATATTTTGATATTGTAATCAGAAAGCCAAAGAATTATTGTATTTTTTAAACACTTGTAGTCTTCATCAGTTATTTTTTTCATTAAAATATTAAATTTATTTATTGATTCTTTAATTATATGTTTCGGGAAAAATGTCGGCATGAGTGCAGCAACACCAGTTATATGTCGGCGGGTAATGTCAAATATATTTTCATTCGTTATTACTACAGTTATCTGCCATTTGAATAACATTGTTATTAAATCCCATAATTTATTTAATGAATAATCATCCAGACTCATAGTAGATGATGCAGAAATATCCGCGATTAGTTGTTTGACTGCTACGTGAGATGCCACCGGTTGAGGTAAAAATAGTTCATCCATTAGTTTTGGATGAAGTAGAACAGATACTATTTCTGTAATCACTGAAAATATTTAATTGTATTATATTTAACCACTTATAAACAAGCTGCTACTTACCTAGTTATTTGATCGATGGTGCGAATATCTACTTGCCTTTTTCAGATCTGTCCATCGATAAATTCTGCATTTTCAATCGTTGCTCAATAACGTAAATCATTTCACATCCCAGATTGATCACGATAAAGGGAGTAGAAAAGTGAGACATCTTTCAAAATGATTATAGATCACTTATATGAAAGTATTGTCAAAAAATTAAGTACAGAAGGCCGGATTGAAGATTGTACCACTGAATTGAAGAACAAAGTTAACCATGCAGATCGAGTATTATATGTGTTTAAGCTTTTTGATGATTTAAATTTTTTTCCAAACACTTTAGATGTAAAGAAATGTGACAATGCTTCTGTACAGTATCGTAACCAAGGCAACAAATGCTATACAAAGAAAGAATTATATAAAGCATGGCAATATTATAACTTATCTTTAATGTATGCCCCATTAAATTCTGAAAACTACTGTTTAGCTTTATCTAATCGATCAGCAGTACTTTTTGAACTTCATAATTATGAGGGATGCATACAAGATATTGATTTGTGTTTCACTTACACTTACTCAGACAAATTAAAAGATAAATTACTTAAGAGAAAGGAATTTTGTATGGAAGCTGTTAATACAATTAAAAAAGTGGATGACAATGTAGAAAATCAGAATATTCTGTCATTCAAAAATCAGAAAAGTGAAAGATATGTTGGAGCTAGTACAAAACTTGCTGTAAAATATACTAAACAATTAGGAAGACATGTGATTGCAAAAGAAGATATAAAAGTTGGTGAGTTATTGGTAGAAGAGTCACCATTTAGTCAAATAGTAGTTAAAGATCAGATGTTGTTTGCCTGTAATCATTGTTATTCCAGAAATCCACATCTTATTCCATGCCAATATTGCTGTTTTGCATTATACTGTAGTGAGGTATGCAAGAGCAATTCTTGGAAAGATTACCATTGCATTGAATGTCCTATAATAGCTACATTAATCGACATGAGCTTTACAAAACTTGAATTAATGGCTCTGCGTATTGTAATAAAGGCCAGAAATGATCATAATGATTGGAAAAGTCTATATAAAACAATTGAAGAGGCTGAATCCCACAAGGATACTGAATTCTATGGCCACGTTAAAGTTGATGGCAATTGGGTATATGATTCTAAATACTATACCTCAATTCATACACTTTCTACTAATTTTGAATTAAGATCCATATCAGATATTTTTCAGAAATCTGTAACAGCAGCTGTCTTTTTAAAGTTTTTGTTAGACAAAACAAACTTTTTAGAAGCAGAGAATGATGAAGAAAAAAATGAGAGATACCAATGTGTAGCAGGGCTACTATTACTCCATATCATGACTGTTCCAACAAATATGCATGGTATAACTGGAAATGTTGATAACGGTGAGGGAAAATACGTATCAGAATTAAATATAGGTGCTGGAGCTTTTGCTTTTCATAGTCTTTTTAATCATTCATGTGCACCCAATGTTGTAAGGTTTACAGAACTTGGTTCAAGTAACATGAAATTATTTGCACTCAGACCAATTAAAAAAGGAATGCAGATATTTGATAATTATGGGTAAGTAAAAGATACAACGTGCTAAATTTCTTTTGTTTATTTATAAAATAAAAATGGATACAATTTCGAGATTCACAGAAGATTGTCATTAGTAGTATGATATAAAATGAAGTTATAAAAAGCTGTAGGCAGTTTACTGATTGATTATATATGATGATCATATTACCAAAAAACAGTGAGCTGTGCGTCTTAAAACAAAAGATTTTTGTAATCATGGCAAGCATAAGCCATATAAGAGAGTTAATTCTAAGTTTGTGTTATTGAAAGAATGCATATTAAAACTTGTTAATAAATTTTTAAATGTTGTAGCTTTCATCATGCTGTGCAGTCGTGTGCTGAGCGACAAATATCATTGCGTTTTCAATACAAATTTGTCTGTACGTGTGAAGCTTGTGACGAGAATTGGCCTACATATTTAAATTTGGGAATGCATCATAAGAAGATTCCACACAAAATTATAAGGGCTAAAAACAAATGGTTATCTGCTAGCAACATTGACAAATTACAATATGGTGATAAAGATGCCGTATCTAAAATTTATCATAATGTTTGCAGTCTTTGTGAAGAGCTAGAAAAATTTGCTCCTTGCTTTGAGTTATGTGATTGTCAGGAAGCCATGAAACAATGTCTTTTTATATTACAGGGTTTAGTTCTTTATGATTATAGCCAAACAGTCGATTGGAGATTGAAATATAATTGACTTTGGTGGTCAGTTATTGTTTTTGTATTTTAATAATTATATTAAATTCTGATATTAATTTTATTGATTTATAATGTATCTTGTATTTTTGGTTGTTTATAATATAACATTATACTTAGAATGTGTACTGGGTCTAATGTATAGTGTGATGCCTTTGACCCATTCTCTCATGTAATATAAAATATTAAAAACATACAATATTACGTTATACTAAAGCAATTTTTTAAATTATATACTAAATATTTGAATTTATCTAAATATATATAAATTAACAGTAACTAAATTGTTTTAACTGTCCAAACATAATATTTACTATTAAACAACTCATAAGATGGAAATAAATTATACTTATTGAATTATACATTATAATTTTAATATTTCATACATTGGATATTTGAAATACATTGTATCTCGGCCCTTTTTGAATTTGCATAAAGTTCTAATGACACTTGCTATTGGTCTCAGATATGAATTAGTTATCTATTTAAAGAGGAAATGTAAAACGAAAAATGGCATTAAGCTCAATTGATAAGCCCTCACTGCAGAGGAGTATTTGTCAATGATTGTGATATCAGTAGCAAAATGTTCTACCTTGTTTTCGTTTAATATTTTAATACGACCCTCTACTTGTGGATTAATAGGGCTGTACTTACTCAAGTAATCTAAAACGCATGTCACTTCATTATATAAGACTATTTCTTTTTCCAGTCGCTCGAACATAACATAACCATCTCCGCCCTCTGCTAAGAATACTGACATAATGATTTTATATTCCAAATTATCACGTACATTTTCTAAATGATTGCACCCGATACACATCGCTTTAGCATTTAATAGTCGGTATCCGGTTGTTTTTTCTAAATCGTAGATGACCTCCATTCCCGACATTTGTAAAAACTGTCCAGGTGCATCAATTTTTCGCCATGCACTCACCGAATGTTCTAGGGCTTGTATCAATACGCTTCCATTCATTCTGACTATACACAATGTATCCGAAAAGGGCATTACGGTGATCCAATCACCTCTCGTTAAGTTGAATGGTTTCTTAAATTGATCTACAGAACTCCTTATTCGTCCTCCTTGTATTAATGCAACGCCTACTTGTGAGAATTCATAATTTTTCTGTTTAGTATAATTTAGCATGGTATCACTGATAAAATTCCCTAAATTGCATTCATACAGTCTACAGGTATCACCTCTTAATACCGTCATTGAGCTCCCAACATTGACGTTATTTATTCGGTCGATATCAGTTTGATATTTCTTGACCATTTGTAAAACTTCTGAATCTTGTGGTACTTCATTATTTAATAAGACAGGCTTACCGTCGAAATCTATTATATCTCCATGACTGTTAAATTTTAAATACAAACTTCCCATGTATTTTGTGTAAGCATATGCTTGCACTACTAACACCTTTCTTCCAGACTTTTGCATTACTATTGTTGGATATGGACCTTGCACAAATTCTGGGATTTCTGTAGTATTATCATTCGATAAGAAAGTGTTGGAGTGTCCTCCAATTACTAAATCAATGTCTTCCACATTACTAGCTATTTCAAGATCTTTGATAAAGCCAGAGTGACCTAATGCAATAATGATTTCAACGCCATTTTGTTTTAATTTAATAACTTCCCTTCGTACTGATGGAATTTCATCTTCATAATCAACTTTGGTTTTTGGTGCCAGAAATTTTGTTTCTGGCGTCAGGTACCCAATAATACCAATTTTAACACCTCCTTTTTCAAGAACAATGGATTTATATAAGTTTGCCGCTTCTTTAAGTTCTGGTACATTATCTAAAAGTAAGTTTGCAGATAAAACTGGAGAACTTAAGTTGTTTATGAACGGTGTCAAACCGCGTACAGCCTCATCAAATTCGTGATTTCCCAGCGACTGGAATAAAACATTGACTTATTTTACTTTAGGTTAATGCAATGTTTCGTTTCAAGTAATTGCGTAAGATTTGTGAATAAAAAAACAATACCTTAAAATACATTTAATCTATAAAGTAGTTTTTAAAAGGTACAAATATTTTTTAAATCTGCGTTATAAATTTATCGTGCTACATTTTCTAAGTGATCGAGGTTCTTAAGATAACTGATACTGATACGAAGGCTTTCATTGTGGAACCAATCTATTGTTATTAATATTTAAAATAATCACAACATTCATTTTTATAATAGATTTAAAGTTATCGTTAAGATTATTGCGAGATAGATGGGCGGAGCGAGTTTATTGGACGCATCTTTGGTCGACTCGTGCCTTAATATTACAACGCGATCTTCAATTCCTGGCGATACTGGACTGTGTTGTTTTATGTACAAATTAGTACAATCAAATTCGCCGTAGTCTAATGTTCGCATTGGTAATCCTTTGAACATTTTATAACCATCTCCACCATTAAAAATGAAGTTGGGCATTATTACATTGTATTCTTCGTTGTCTAGGACGTCTGAATAAAATGGTATTGAACAATTCCAACATCTTGCATTAGCTTTCACGAGCTTTGAGCCTACAGGTTTCTTAATATCGTACACAACCTTCAAACCAGACACTTGTAGAAACTCGCCAGGAGAATCTAAGTCGCTGAGATTTGCTATTGCATGTTCAAGCGTTTGTTTTAATATCGTGCCGTTCATCTTAACAACGACTAAAATTCCTTCAAACGGTAGTACTGCTATTAAATCTCCTTTAGTTATTGTAGTCGGTATTTTACTAACTGAAATAGAAGAACGAATTCCTCCCCCTTGAATAATAGCGATAGGTGCATCTGTCCAGTATTGTCCTCTGTATTCCATAGTGTACTTGTATATCATAGCATCCGCTATTAAGTTACCTAAGTTACATTCTGTATGTTGACAACTCAGTCCATCTAAAATAACAGACGTACTGCCGATTACTTCTTCGGTGTAATTCAAAACCTTTTCCTTATATTGATTTATTATATTTAACACGTCTGGATCTTGTGGTATAGAATTGTCTAACAGTATTGGACTTCCATCTGCACTCAATAGGTCTCCTTTGGAGTTGAGCAACATGTGCAGTTTTCCTAGATACTTTGTGTATGCGTACGCTTGCACCACTGGCACTTGTTTTCCAGACGCCTGAGTCACATACGTTGGATAAGGCCCAATAATTTTCTCAGCATCTGGAGTCGTACCATTCCAAAGGAAGGTGTTTGTGTGACCACCTATAACTAAAGTGAGCCCATCTACTTGTTTTGCAATTTCCAAATCTTTTAAATATCCCGAATGTCCTAAAGCAATTATGATTTTCACTCCTTCCTGTTTTAAACTTTGAACTTCTCTCTTAAGTGCTATTACTTCGTCAATATATTCTACATCATTGGGTAAAACTAAATGTTTGGTTTCAGGTGTCAAATATCCAATAACTCCAATAGGATTTCCAGATATATTGAAGACAATAGAATTTCTTAAATTGCTTGCTTTTTCGAGCTCTGGAACTTTGGTTAGAATAAGATTAGCTGCCAATACAGGTGAAGTCAAATTTTTAATGAATGGTGTTAATCCACTGACCCCTTGATCAAACTCGTGATTTCCAAGAGACTGTAACAAAAAGTTGTAAATAAAAAGATTTTTAGGCAGAAATAAAGAGCCTGAAACAAAGCAAAAGCAAATAATGTTGCGTGCGTATTAGTAGCAATAAAAGTACGTGAATTGCTTCAAGACATTTAATGTACCTACTTAAATAACAAAGCAAATTATCACAAATATGTAAAATATTTTTTATATAAGTACATAAAAAAATCTATCCTTGCATCAAGGTTATATAATAAAATTGAGTACATTTAAATTCAACAGAAAGAATAAAGTTTATTATTAATATGAACATTATTCAATAATTATATTTTGTAATAACAAGCTTATACACAATTTTATTTACAAAAAGTTACTGTGTAGTAGGTAAACATACTAAAGCCATTTTTAAAGTAATCTTAAAAATTAATCTTTATGAGTACTAAAACAATTTAATTGTTGATTTAAACTTCAGGTTAAGAGTAAAAAAATAATATGTAAATATTAAAGGAATTGTAATACTTCTTTTATAACTTTTCTATCAAACATGAAGTTTTACTTGGAGATACATGGATGTAGAAGTAAATTTATTCGAGGTGGATAATCATTAAAATATATATAATTGCTAAACTTAGCACACACCGATTTTAGGGGCGTTGAGTTATTATGTAATTATTTAATCTCGCACAAATCTCACCTATATAATACATATTTTAAAGACAATTTATTTGATTGAACAAACGTCAGTAATAAAAACAGATGGTTTCTTTGTATATATTAATGTAGTCAGTAGTAGCTGACAAATCATTGAAATTTACACCCACGCCAAATTTGTTATAGAAAATTGTATGACCATCTCCTCCCATTGATAAAAATCCATTTATAAGTATATTATATGTATTACTTTCATTAAGGGATAGATAAACCGGTATTCCACAATTTTCAAAATGTTAAAACTCTAGATACTCAATGACCGGGAATTTTATTCAAATCATATTGCACTTTAATCCAGAAACTTATAAAAATTGCCCCGGAGCACGTATGTAATTGTATTCATAGAGTGCTCTAACATTTTGCGTACGTCCGATCCATTAGGCGGTACCGTGACTATTTTGTCATTAAAGGGCAGAACTGTGAGCAAATCACCCACAGTTATATCATTAATTTTAGAGGATAGGCTGATAGAAGCTCGAATACCCCTTCTTTGATTTACTGCATTCTCTTAAACGACATGATTGGCCCATCTAGAAAAACCAAGGTGCTGCCAACTATTACTTTTGTAACTTTACTCACGGAGCCGCGATTTATTTACCAATTATTTAACAGGATTGGGTTGGTTTCACCAATACGATTTCTCCTTCAATATCAAATTTAAGATGTAAGTATCCCATATATTTTGTGTAAGCGTTAGCTTGAACAACAGGAATGTTTCTTCCAGAATGTTGTCTCACAATCATCGGATATGACCCCTGTACCTTTTGTATATCACGAGTAGGCCATTCCATAAAGAAGTATTTGTGTGCCCTCCGATAACTAAGTCTCTACATCTTTCGCTATTTCTAAATCTTTTTGGAAACCTGAATGCCCAAATGCGATGAATATTTTTACACTTTCGTTTTGAAGTTTTTTTATTTCACATTTAATAGTAAAAACTTCATGCATATATGTAATTAACATTGTTTCTTACTGCTAAGAATTTTTTGTCAGGTGTGAGATAACCTATTATAGCAACTTTTATTCCCTTGACGTCAAATACGATGGAGTTTCCTAACTTGGATTCTGCTTTTAATACTGGTTACTGATCCAAAAACAAGATTGGAAACTGGATTGGTCAAGTTGGCTATGAATGTAGCTAAATCATCTTTTCCGTTATCGAACTCATGATTTCCCAGGGATTAACAAAAATGTTTACATACCGAATGAAACAGGATAGTTAATGCATAATTTCTTATTATAAACAAGGTCGAGAAAGTATTAACAAAGTTAATTATCGACAAACATCAAGAGATATAAATATCATTTACGCTGTTTCTTGAGCAATATTAGTATTATATGATATATAATATTAGTATTATGAACAGTTTAAATATACATGTAGTGAAGCAATATCTACTTTTGGCAAAAACTTCCTAGATTCTAGGTCTGAATGTGACGAAATAACACATACACCTCATTAAAATATTAATAAAATAGTTTTAGGAAGAACAAAGAGGAAAAAAAAGGAAAACAAAAATTTACACAAAATCAGGCAATTAAGTTTTTAACTATTATGGCTACTAAAATAAAGGTAGTCGCTTTTGTTTTATAAGCAGATCCTGGTACAGATTTAGTGTTTTCTAAAGTTATACGATCTGCTATTTCTGGATATATAGGACTTCTTAACCTAATAAATTCAGATACGCATGTCACTTCATCATAACCAAGATTTATCTTAGGTAAGTTCTCGAACATGGTATAACCAAAATCACCATTGCCTAGGGAGGATGGCATTATAATTTTGTAATCTCTTGATTCTTCAACTTCGTAAAATTGTGGTACTATGCAGTTCCAACAGCGGGCTGCAACATCAACAACTCTAGAGCCAGGGCTGTTATCGAAATTGTAAGTCACATGTATACCAGAAAATTGAAGGAATCTATCTGATCCAGAAGTTGTATAACTTGCCACTGAATGTTCAAGAGCTTGTCTTAAAATTGTTCCATTCATAGTAACTGCTACTAGATTATTAGTTGCAGGCAGAGCAGAAAGAATATCGTTCCTCGTGATGTCTCCGGGGCGATCAGTAGGTGCGATCCTACCACTTATAGCGCCTCCGTGGATTATACTTATTGGTGCGTCAGTCCAACGTTCACCTTCATAGTTAATAGAGTAATGTAAATTTATAGAATCGGTAACTAAGTTACCTAAATTACATTCTTCCATTTTACAAGAGGATCCCTCTAATACAACTGCCGTTTTGCCGAGAATTTCAGTGCTAGATTTTAAAGTATTACTGAACAGTTTCACCATTGCTTCAGCCTCCGTGTCTTGTGGAATCGATTTATCAAGTAAAATGTAGTCTACTTTAAAATTAATTAAATCACCCTTGGTATCAAACCTTGCAGCTATTTTGCCTAAGTATTTGGAATATGCATATGATCTAATAACAGGTATGCGTTTACCAGATTCTTGTGTAATTATTATATTATTTTCTGGATCCTCTATGCCACTTCTTGCTACCGTTCCATTTGTGTAAAAAATATTTTGTTTGCCCGTTATGACTAAATCGAGTCCTTCTACTTCCTTTGCTATGACCAAATCTTTATCTGTGGACTGACCCAGAGCTATAATAATATTAACATTTTGTTGTTTTAAATTAGCTACCTCATCTGTGAGTGCTATAATTTCATCGATGTATTCAATTCTACCGGCACTGTCCAATATTGAAGTCGACGGGGTTAAATAACCAACAATACCAACACGAATGTTGTTAATGTTTATGATTAGCGATTTTTTTATTTTATTATTTCCTTCTGGAGTGTTAACGATAACATTAGAAGCTATTACGACAGTGTTCAAGTTTTGCAAAAGTGGAGAAATGCTTTTCTTGTTCGCGTCGAAATCGTTATATCCCAAAGACTGAAAGTAAAATACATTAAATGTAGTTTAAATACTAAAATACATACATATTAAAAGTTATAAATGACAAAACAAGTCTTTGTTAAAGTGTTAATGTTAAAATCAGTTAAAAGTTATGTATTATCAATTCTTTCAATATTACATTTAATTATTGCTACACCACATTTATTATTGCCCATACCAATACTTAAATCTAGGATCACATTTAAAAGCAAGCGAAGGGAACTATCACCGTTTAGTACTTACAATAGCTTAATGATGATTATGTATTTCAGGATTTGGGTTAAATATAAAAAAAATTGTTGTGTTAGTATGTAATAAATGATAAAATTGGACTTACGTTTCCGTATGAAATGATACCTCTTCATTTAATCACTAAAACTGATATTATTATTGATATTTTCATCTTCCTAGGAAAATAATTTACAACAAAAAACTTAATAAATTTGTCATATAAGACTAGAGAATGTAAATAACATAAACATAAAAACGATGCGTATTATCATATAAGACTAGTTAGTTTTCTGGGGCACTTTTTACCAGTAAACCTGTGCTTCCACAATAATTTTCTTCAACGGACTATGTACAAAATATGTAATAAAAATGTAGTAGACATCTGCTAGGACTTTTTTCTTTTATTTGTGCATTGTGAAGACTACACATTAACTCTGATTTCTGGGAGTTGATGATCTGCTTTTTATACCAATTCACCCGAAATTATAATATTTTGTCATCGTGATTTAAAGAACTTCTAGTGTGCATGGATAAATCACTGAATTACAGAGGCAAATAGTAATTAAATATTAGTTGTAATATACCAAGAGGGTGACACTTCTAAGATTGATATAAAGATATAAATTTTATTTAGAAAAAATATACAAATAGATACAAACTTCCAATACTTTAAATTGATCTAAAGTGATTGTTTATAGTTATATAATTTCACATTATGTAAACTAATATGCAACAATTAGTGTAGTTATTGATTTTCAATATATGTTGTCGTGTACGCGTACTCGTATGTAATAAATATAGCTCAACCAAACCATGTCAACGATAGAATATTTTCAATGCTATGAAAATGTCATTTCATTTTGGTGATTGATTTAACCGGCCTTTGTGAACGTTTCGGGATTCATTTTGATGTGAAAATAGATATTGAACAGTGACAGGAGATTATTTTTTCTCGTTAATAATGCAATTCGTTTGGAACAGTAAAAGCGCCGCTGTTTCACTATGAGCATATCTTCATGCGAATCAGAAATGTCTCGGTATATAAAATTATAATTGAAAAAGATCGAAACAGGATAAAAATATTAAAATTTAAAATGTAACAGTTTCGCGAATGAAAAGTGTGTGTGACACATTTTTTGTCATTCCAAGAGGCATTCATTTATAATCAGAACAAAAATACATATATTACGTATGTTAAAAAAATGATGGATATAAATAATTGGACTTTAGCTACTGAAATCATGTTAGGACAATTTTATACACATGTCAAATAAATAATTGAGAAACTCATTGCCTATTTCATATGTACAGAAAACCTTGTTCTTTATAATTTATTTACAGAATTTACTGAAAGCTGAAAATATAAAGCAGATAAGTATTATATTTTACTATAAACACTTCAGATATAATGCATGTACTCAGAAAACATTGGTTAACAATGTCTGTTATGTAAATTACTAAGATTAAGAAAATGTGATATGACACATCTAGAACATAAATATTAATTATATGTTAGCATAAAATAACTTATCTGGTGTACATTAGGATACAGAAATTACATTTCGAATATTAATTATTATAGGTAGGTATCCTATCTATTACATTAAACCACTCATTACAAGAAAGGATATAAAAATATACTTCTCTCGTGTCATTCATTTCTATAATTGCTACGGAAATACTATTTAGATTGGAGTTGGAATTAGAAATCAAATAATCTAAATGTTCTTAAGCCTCTGTAGCTAGCACTGTAAACACATTACATAAACATGACAGCACAAGAAGCACGTCACAGCTTACGCCTCCACAAAGCAACCACAATTCCGTCCTAGGTCTTGGCTGCAGGGCGAGACGAACGGTTTGAATGAAAATATAGGGGAAACATTTCCGTTAAATAATTAGCTGTCGCACAATTGTAAGCCTGTATGTTTTTTTTTCTGGAAATGCACAGTTACAAAATTGGGTGCTTTAGATAAGCGGCTCGTCCGAAGTGATACCACGAGCTCACGAAATACTCAGCGTGAAACGGTAGTTGTACTTGAAATAATATTTCTACTGTGTTTCGCTGAGTTAGTGAGGATATCAGAGCAGAGGCCCTTCAAATGCCGCTTAAGTGACGTAAAAAGCCGCAACACAACCAATGCACAGACTACGGCGCAGTTGTCCATGGGCGGCGGTGTTCTCTTTCCATATAGGAGATCCACCTGCTCCGTTGTCCGCTAGACGATAAAAAAATATAATTTGTAAGCTTTACTTACAACAAACTACAAGTTCTAGTAAATAAGAATAAGCAGCGGATGTTTCATTTTTAAAAATTCCGAGTGTCGTATATTAAAATATGCATACGTGGACTAAAAACCGCGTAAAAACTAGTTTAATCTATTATTCTTGTGGCTTAACGGTTTGTTTACCATAAAAACTGGGAACTTAACCTATATAGGTATATTAACCTAAAACTAGTGAGGGAAGATGCCGTGCAGTTGTAAAATATATGTTTCATAATACTTAATTTTTTTTAATGGCTAATTTGCTGTGCGATCATACGGCCCTCACAGCTTAACGCGGGCTGGGAGGCGAGCTCGCCGTGAATTAAAGTTTTTGCCTCGACTACATTGATATCGCGTAACTAACAATTAACTATCTATTGATATTTTATGTAAGTAATTTTGATTATCATGTAATATGTTATTCTTCTATGGATATTAAGTTTTCTAGTAAATTTATTACTAAAAATGACTTCAGTAATTTCGAACAAGATTTCAAACTATTAACGCACGACAATCGAGACATTTTTAACAGAATGGATTCGCTTTCAGCACAAATCTTAAATGTCTCTTATGTAGAGGTATAGAAATAGAGGACTTAAATCCCCCCAAAAACGTACAATCACATACGAAAACATATAATCGATCAAATAAAGGTGCCTCAGAATGTTTTTCGTTTTTAGATGTTGAATAATAAACAAAGTATCGATTAACTCTCGTTATATTGAATGTTAATTTAAGGAGCAATTCTGGAAGTTTATTTATGAAAAATAACCGTTTGCAAATGTGCACCATTCATTTGCTCACACTCCTTTAACCTGGAGCTAACATTTTCAATAACTTGCTGGAGCTTCGCTCTTAAAATCGAATTGATTTTTTCAGTGATTCTTTGCTTCAAAATATTCTAGTTGGGTGGCAATAAATTGTAAACTTTGATTTGTAGATAGCCATAAGAAGAAATCAGCAGACGAACAATCAAGGCTCCTCCGTGGCCAATTTATGTCTCCTCGGAGACTTGTCACTCTTCCAAGGAATAAATTGTGAAGACCAGCTAATGAGTCATTTGTAAGATGAGAAATGGCTTCATCTTGCTGGAAAAACGTGTTGCGGTTTAAGTGCAAGGGCTTCTGATGCCGTTCTAACGGATTCTCAGAAGCCCAGTATCAGCAATTATTCTTTTCACATGACTGTTGAAGTGAAAATTCGATTCGTCGAACAACCAGATGTTATGGAAACTCCTAAAACGGTTTTTCATTGTTCTGCATAATTCGACTCGTTTATCAGGATCATCAGGCTTCATTTTTTTGAACAATAACTAATTAAATTATTTATAGGGGTGAAAATGTAAATCTTTTGAGATAGTGCGATGAACAGTAGATTTGTTCAAAGCAATCACAATGACTGTCGTGGGTCGTCCATGACACACCCTCAAACGCGGTCGACGTTCATGCTCCTTCTTGATGTCCTTTTATGCCCAAACGATTTATCCGGCATTGTATTCCCAGTCTCTTCAAAGTTGCACACCCAATGCTTTATTAAATTGACACTTGACACATATCTTAAACCCATGAAACTTTTTTTTTGGTTGACTAACTCGCTGTATGCTCATACCCGGGCGACGAAACGATTCATGGCTACGAAACTTAACAAGCCGGTCAATCTGCTACCTGAGGTTGGCGTATATTG
>JAAAKR030064418.1:0-10753 GCA_010014985.3 Delias pasithoe
GATATTTATAGTCTATACTTTATACTGTAAAGTTTGCCCCCTCCCCCCTTTTTCTTTAAAATAAGTATATTAAAGTAATAAGATTGTGATGTTCTAGAAGGTAATCTCTGGATGGACTGAACATCTTGAAAATTAAATCACTTATAGAAAGCTATATTATTTGTGATTATCATAAGCTATATAAAAATCGAAGAAATAGAGTTTTCATGGTAGTCAGACTTGAAAAGTAAAGATGTGTCTAATGAATGCTGCCTTTTTGATGAGAGAAATGTGATCTAGTTCTAGAGAACAGTTATAAAGCTTGAAAATAAAAGTCTTTGTAGATAAAAACAGCTTTGTTTCCACTGGCAAGATACAATCACTCCAGTATTCACTGAAGTCAACATAGCTTATTCAATAAAAATTATATAGTGACATTGAAAATATTAAATGGATAGTTAATAGTATGGCTATAGTTTTCTTAAAAGTCGGCAACGCACACGCGGCTCAGCAAAGGAAACGTGTGTCCGTGGGCAGAGGACTACTTATCCTGGGTGAGCTTCATGCTCGTTTGCCACCAGTTCCAGAAAAGAAAGGTCATAGATTGAATTTATGAGTCTAGTATATTAAATTTGTTATCATAAAAGAGGCCTATTATTATTATTATTATGTAATGTCTAAACCGCCATTATATGATGGAACCATAGACAAGGGGGAGTAGTTATTGTGTTGTTGTAGATGACTTTAAGATTTAAGATAGAAATAAATATTTTATATAGAACATTAGCATCTGATCTTATTGATATAAGTATAAAATAAATAGAATGACATAATACAGACATTAAAAATAATTTTAATCTAATCTGATATTTATTTGCAAATAAAAACAGTTAAGAATTGATAAAAAGATCATTTATGGAGTGAATTTTTTTCTTGCTTTGATTAAATGTCTTAATACCACTTACCAAACATTCGCAAATTGCCATAATGTGTAGCATTCACTGGACTCTTGGAGCCACAAAGTTTTAATTCAAAAGACATAGGTTTTCTAACAGCCTTTTCAACAAAATCTAACCAAGAACCAACAATCACATTTTCTCCCCAGGCAGCAACTGGTAGATATGCAAGGCCTAGCAAACCCTGAAATTTTGTATTGTATAAAATATTAAATATTTGAAATAGTTTTAAATTTATAATCTTAAATCACATGACTCTCACGGGCTCTAATTTATTAGATAAAAGTTTATAAAAATATGTTTAAATACTATCATGTATCTTTGATCTAAGCACACAATACACCTGAATGCTAAACATAACACTTATGTAGTTTACTGATTTATTAATAACTGAAAATTGTTATAGTACTCTACAGTGTTTGTCCAGCAATATCTTAGGAATTTCAAAATGCTACATTTAATGTCATTTTAAAGATAATCAATAAAAGTTAATAGCAGCCAAGTAAGTAGAGGGTAATTGCAGCAACGAATAAATATACCTGCCATCCAGATCCATTCATGAAAAATTTATAACTCTTTGTTATTAATGCCAGGTCACTTCTTACTTCAGGAATTGATGGCAAGGAAGGAAAATTAATAAACTCAGAAGCCAATTGTCCACACCAGGTACCCTGAGAATACTTTGCTTGCACCTGAAATGATTATTAAAATTAATTGTGACAGTGTTCATATGTAACCTACATTTTCTAAAATATAGAGAGATTGATATAAAATCTATTATTATTATTTTTTAAATATAATTAACTAACCTCTTTTCCACTATTATACAAAGTGGTTGAATTTTCTTGGTGAAAATAAATATTACTATCTTTTCTGGCATAGGCAGCAATTGCTAATGTGGTACTTCCTGTATCTACCAAGACATAGAGCTGAAAAAAAATGTCAGGACCTGAACATATTGTATTCTAATATAGTATACAAATAGCTATAGATAGGTCAGACAGCATTATTTCACATCACTGAACATTATCAAGTTACAACTCGTTATTGCTAAGCTTACGAATAAAATCGATAGGCAATTGAAACCTAACACCAATAGCCTCAATATGTATTCTTTAAGTAAGCAAATATTAATATAGAAGTACCTTCTGTGGAGGATGACCTATAATGATGGGTAATGCATAAGCTTGTCCGGCATCTCCAAAAAGATTAAATTCTTCGCAATAAACGAAGTTAGCAAATAAGATCACTTGAAACACGAGTATACTGAAGAAACTAACTTGTAACATTTTAAAAAAGAACACAATTGATACTTTTAAACTAAACACAATCTATCCGTTTTATTAGTTAAGCTAAAACTATATTTAATACTAGATCGCACATAAATAATATTTCAAACATTACCAAGCCATTATGTTAGCAAATTGGAATTGAATGGAAAAACAGTACAGACTATAGAGTATAGAGTACACATTAAACTTTTTAGGGAAAAGGGATGTAGTAATTTTTGGAACTAAATATGACAGATCGGCTATATTGTCGTTTGTCAATGTTTACAAGTTCGTATGTTGTGAGTTTTAACTAGGTTTTTTGTTTACAATGCCCAAAGTTGTAAAAAGTTCGGCTCGGAGTAATGATTATAAAGATGAAAGAGTTTTGTGATGCGGAACAAAAGAATCAAGGTGTTTTAATGCCATTAATCAATGTTTGAAAGAGAATTGCCGCCAAAATAGGTATTTTTTAAAGTTGCCAAACAAATAAGCTTTTGTTGCACGATGGGGCTTTTATGATATAAATTTATTTTTGCGACAAAATTGAAGAAATACTAAAAGTGATGAAACTAGGTAACTGAAATTAAAATATACTGTAGTATACTACATAGTCCCTAAACATTAAAAACTTAAATTATTTAATCGCATTAAATAAAATAGGTGTGTATTAAACTTTGTATAAAAACTTGAGAGAAGAAATTACAGCCAATCTAAAAAAGCTTGTATTATTTCATTAAAGTAAAATGGGTACATTTTTTTAGATAAATGACTACATTATGTCAAGCAACTACAGTGCCACGGTTGAAGGAACTTCTTTCGTGAAAAGGACTAGTATTTCCAGTGTTTTCAAAAAATAACATAGATAATTCTTTTAAGTGAAAAATGTTATAATAAGAGCACAGATTATGCCATGAATTAATATATCTGTTCATTCTACGTTCGAAGCCACCGCAAGATAATGGTGCTTGTATATGTTTGATATTGTTTTTATAATCAATATCATTTCCAGTTTTGCATTGTGAGCTTTGTGAATTTAACAGTCACTAAGTAAAGCCTCCACGCGAGTACAAATTTGTATAGTTGTGTCGTTCTGTATCGTTTTCGTCATAACATGACTCTTAAGGTCTATGTTGACAATGTTCATGTGTTGTGATAATTTGTTGAATTTTCGGGTCTATTTAATATATATATATATATTATATTTTAGATATTTTATATTAAATACAGTTCTAACTTCAGTTTTAAATAGTATAGCTAAAATATTGTTTTACTTGTGATTCATTGAGAGCTTACTATACTTGAGGAAACATGAAGGTAGGCTCTAAAAGCCTCGTATTCAAAAGTCAGAGCTATAAAAAGTTTATATATTTTGACTTCTGATTGGCAGACAATAGACATCTTTTATTTGAAATCTAGGACTAACTAACTAGCACTACTTAAATCGATAATAGTATATTGTGGTTTGTGACCGTTATTCTAAAAGTACAACAAGAAGAATTCTATATCTTATTACATTAACTCTTTAAAATTAAGACTAGAAACAGTAAGATATTATTTCATTTATAAGTTGTCGAAAACTCAAGTAATATTAATTAGATAAAATATTTTGTAATAATGAGTCTGTGGGTTGATAAACATCGCCCAAAAGATCTAATGAAGTTAGATTTTCATAAAGACCAGGCATTACAATTAAAAAGTTTGGTGCAACAAAGTGACTTTCCGCATCTGCTGGTTTACGGCCCTTCTGGAGCCGGTAAAAAAACTAGAATCATGTGTCTCTTACGTGAACTTTATGGATCTGGAGTGGAAAGATTGAGACAAGAAAATATGCAATTCACAACACCATCTAACAAAAGAATTGAAATTATGACCGTTAGCAGTAATTATCATATTGAGGTTAATCCTACTGATGTGGGAATATATGATAGGGTAGTCATCATGGATCTCGTAAAAAACGTAGCCCAAACCCACCAAATTGACTCCTCTGGTCAACGTGAGTTCAAGGTGGTCATTTTGAATGAAGTAGATGATTTGACAAAGGATGCACAACATGCATTACGTAGAACCATGGAAAAGTATGTTGCAACCTGTCGTCTCATTCTCATAGCCAACTCTATATCTCGTGTCATTCAAGCTATTCGATCACGTTGTTTAACAATAAGAATTCCTGCTCCCACAGAAAGTGAAATTTGTAGTATCCTACAGACTGTTTGCAAAAAGGAAGGATTGAATTTGCCATCAGAACTAGCATGCCGTTTATCTAAGTCCTGTGATCGAAATTTACGACGTGCTTTATTGATGTGTGAAGCTTGTAAAGTGCAGCAATATCCTTTTAAACCTGAACAAAATATACCTCAACCAGATTGGAAGTTGTTTATCAAAGAAACAGCTTCAATGATGTTGTCAGAACAATCCCCTAAGAAGCTTGGTGAGGTTCGCCAGAAACTATATGAATTAATAATTCATGGTATTCCCCCTGACATTATATTTGCTGGCTTATTAAAAGAACTTGTATTAAATTGTGATATGGCCATGAAGTGTCAAATAGCCAGTTATGCCGCTAACTTTGAGCATAGAATGAGATTAGGCAATAAGCCCATATTTCATATTGAGGCCTTTGTTGCTAAATTTATGGCTATTTATAAGAAGTTTATAGAAGAGTCAGTTGGGGATGCTTTTTGATAAAGTAATTTTCCATGGACCTTCTTAACAGCTATTAATAAAAAAATAAAAGTGTTTTCTTCAATACATGTCAGTTTTATTTATCATAAATATAATAATTTTTTACTGGCACCTGATTAGCAAATAATCTAATATTATCAACAATTGCATGCATCAATGCTACAGTAACTTCATTTGCCAAGAAATCTAGGATTGCACTTTTAGCAAACAGTACTCTCCCAATTATATAGGCATCCTCAGTGTCTTCTGAAAAAATGACTGATTTTAATAAAATGCTTGATGATAGGTTATTGCAGTTTCAGTGCAGAAAATATACTTACTAGGCTGCAAGAAAAATGTTGGAGTTCTAGAATTTCTGACAGCTATTCTTTCTTGGCCTATTAATATGTAGTCTTGTGTGTCATAGCCTCGTTGCCCTGCCCAAGAATATGTTATATTGGTCTCGATATCATCTATAAAGAAAGAGAGTTGACGATTTGGATGAATAAGAAACTAGTATTCTTAAGACAGCAAAAAAATTTTTTAGTATAAGATATAATAGTATTTTTTAAGAATATAATTTACATATAAATTTACATTATAAAAAAAGTGGTTAAAGGTAGTTTTTTTGTGGCATACACTTATAAAGTGAAAATCTTAATAATTATAAAACAAATAACTATGATCAATTGATAGTTTTAATTCTTTGCGCTAAATCAATCATGAATTATTATTTATAATTTGCTACTAGATGTCGCTAAATAAATATTACTTACTGAACATAATAATTATTGTTAGTTGAGCACACTTCAGATATTGTAGATTATTGTTTTAAATTCCTTTTTAACTCAAACTTGAAATTTTAATTATTAATAAGAGTGATAAAAATATACTAATATCTAATATCTATCAGATATTAATGAGTATAAGTTACGTGGGAACTTTTATTGTTATGTTAATTAAAATTTGAAAACACATAACTTGTATATCTTGGCGTTTTAATCAATTAGATTTTTTCAAATTAATTGTTTTAAAACTCGTTTTTAATTATTACTCACTCAGATCCATTGTCAGTAGCGAAACCTGGGTATCCGCTCGTCCGGCAAATAACATGGTGATTTCCCCAACTACGTGCAAATCACTTTTAAAACGGACACTGTTTTTCCCAGTATCATAGTGAAATCTGCAAGAAATAAATGTTTAACCGCGCCACTTGAATGTTTTTATGCAACTTAATTAAGTTTAGACAAAAATTACGAACAGAATTAATAAAATAAATGTATTGATTTAATTAATAAAAATAAACATCAGTATGGAGATGCTGGGATTTGAACCCAGGACTTTCAGCATGCGAAGCAGACACTCTACCACTGAGTTACATCCCCGATATGAAAGTAGTCGAAATTTATATTCTTACTCTATTCGGCTAAATAAGTTGTAACTTAGTACATTTTTCGTGGGCATTATAGCTTTAATGAATTATCATTTTTATTTGTATTTCATTAATTTAATAACGATTTGCATTTTACAGATTTTGTTGTAGGCTTCTAAAACCGGTGATTAATTATTAAAAATATGTCGCAATTATGTCTCACCAGTGGAAAAGCCATACTGACGCACAAATTGGGTCGGCTCAAACGAAGTGATACAACGGGCTCACAGATTCTCAGCGTGAAACAATATTTTTATTGTGTTTCACTGATGAGTGAGTCAACACACCAGAGCGCGGATTGCGGCACGGTTTTCCATAATCGTTGTTCTCTAACCAAATAGAAGACCCTCTTGCACCATAAAAAAAGCACATTGTATTACGATATCACCTACTTTCTATCTACAAGTTTAGTCCACCTTGCTCCTGTTACATTAACATTTCGGAGCAAAACTGACATCTGCTCATCAGGCATTGCAACTGTCACACTGTTTAATATAATGGGGTCAACAGGTTTCATTCCCAAATGCCCCGAGTCCATTAGAAAGAAGAAGGTTCGCAAGCCTCGTCGTAGGCATTCAATATTATCAGCGCGACACGCTGGGAATGGTAACGGTGGCTGAGTTGATTCTGGAAATAAATAATTAGCATCTTTTATAATTTATATATTATACGGTAACGTGATTTGTTTAAAAATTTAGAAATCTTATCGATTTTACTATATCATTCGCTCTATTTGATACAATACAGGTAGCCACTAATAAGTACCCTCGTAACTTGATCGGACCATCTTAGGTATTTTGAGGAAATATAATATCATTTCATACTAAGATGACCTATTGTACTTAGTAAGAACTTAAGTAATAAGTACAGTTATTGAGCAATTGTAATATCGAATAGTGTAAGGTATAACTGAGAACTAGATGTACTTAGATTAATTACATTTTTAAGTTAAGGAAATATATTCGAAATTATGTAACGAGGTCATTTAATACAACTTTTACGAATTTTAATCACAACTGCATAGTTTGATTTTAGAGAAATTAATATTTGTCTAACTAATAATACTTAGATATGTACTTGAACGTAATATTACCAAATTAGGAGGCAAGATATACGTTCTTCTTAAATAAAATACTTCGTTTATGAATTATTTTATTAATACATTCACACACAATATAAGTTTTCTTGCAAATTTAAGTTGTAATTTTTTTCTTTTAAAATATCCACGTAATGTATTTATTATAAAACTCGTTATAATATACGTTTTTATTATCATTTATTTGAAGGTCTTTTTCAGAAAAAGGAGCGTAACCTATCCCTTAAAGGCCAGTAGCGCATCCTCGGCACTTGGTCATCATGGGTGGAGGACCTTTTATACTAGGTGAGTCTCTTGCTCGTTTGCCACCTTATCCATAATAAAAGTTTTATATCGATAAAATAGTTTGATTTAGTTTAATACCCAGATCATTACTATAATTAATTTCTTAAGAGAAAATTTTACATTATGCTTAAAACGCAATGCAAATGAAAGTTTCTTCATAGCTTAATTGTTCTATATCTGTAAATAATTTAATTGTAAACAATTATTTTAATCGCAAAAGCAATCTGTACAATTATAATTTTTAACGGGATTTAGTTTTAAATATTCTCTCATCACTCCAAGATACGTCCACTAAAATTAAGTATTTATTTAATAAAAACTTACGGATATACTCATAATTCTTGAATTGTGGCAGTTGTACATTACAAACACAAACTGAGGTCAACAATAAAATGGCACAAAAGTTGTATTTAAGTAACATCTTAACCACGCAACATCCACTTTGAGAAAACCGTCTCATCGGCCAGATCTCTTTTATATGCGGCCTTTATTTTCATAAAACATCGCAATGTTGACGCACTGGTCTGTAACTTGATATTAATATTACATTTGAATTTAATAAAATAATAATAATAATTTATTGGTGGAATTTTCTTGTGTCATAGGTAATTTACATTCTTTAATTAAAACCAATATTGATTTTCAAATCAATATCGGTCATATAGATAATTTAATCTAATCTATTATTTTCTATTTTCTCTATTATTTAATGTTTATGTCGGCATATAATAACTTCCCATAAAGAAGAAAATGCTGACCTATTATTTGTTTGTTTGGCGTTGTTTAATTTGTTAATTAAGAATTTACAAAAAATATTCAACAGTCATTAAATTCATAATCAATATTGTGTCTCATTGCTTATATTTAAGTAATATGTACTTTTAACTTTGTTTAATTAGTGAATTGTAGGTAAGTCTGAACACTAATATAGTTTGATAAGTCAGTTACTTGGCCACCTAAATAATATTAAATAATTAAAATACTATTTTTACTATATGAAAAGTTAAATTATTTATATAATAACAGCTGCTCACTTATCTATGCAAAAGAGGAAAGACCTTAATAAAAAATTTAATTTGTTTATTGACGTACAAAAAATCTGACTTCCTAAAAAAGTTCAAATGGTAAACCTGTTGCAGTTATGCAAATGATATCGCGA
The DNA here is from genome assembly GCA_010014985.3 of Delias pasithoe. Taxonomy (NCBI): domain Eukaryota; kingdom Metazoa; phylum Arthropoda; class Insecta; order Lepidoptera; family Pieridae; genus Delias; species Delias pasithoe. The sequence continues at coordinate 8,840 of JAAAKR030064418.1, forward strand.
GATGTTACAAATAATTAATATGAAATATGACAATTTTATCCTTAACTTCAATTCGTATATTACGTATAGGTTAAAAGATAATTCGGGTTTTTTTCTTACATTTAAGATTAAATTTACCGCATCTTTAAAATAAATTATACGCATTAATTTTTAATTTTTCATAAAAACTGCTAATTTTCTGCCAACTATAGTCAAAATCAAGCATGAACCCACAAGAGGAAAAGAGCTTACTCTTAAAAATTCCTTTATCAGCTTATAGCGTTAAATAAAAAATATAATATTAGTGGGAAGCTATGAAAGAAATTCTAGACAAAAGCATACAACGTCGTTTCATATTAAAAACCTAAAGCGTCTGAACCGTAAATAAGTTGTATTTTGAAATTGAATGTAACTTGGGAATTGTTCCTCCTAAAATTTTATCTTAAAATGATTTACAACTCAAAGGATACCGATATTTACTAAATATCACGTTTCCAAAAAAATACATTAATGAGTCTCAGTTTACTCAAAGCTTTGGCTTTACGTATAAAAATATATGCCTCGGTCAGTTGTCACATACCTAGTTTCTGTTGTTGATTTGACTGTTTGGTTTCATAATACATTTTACAGTTATTTATCAAACATATACGTTAATATATATTTAACTATCCTGAAACATTCTTACCAATCTAAATAATAAAGTTACTAGTCATTTGTTTAGACGTATTATAAACACTGACTGTCATGTATGTAGAATGTAAGCTGGTATAACGTTTTAATTATATTAATGTCTCGAACAGAATTATAAGTAACAGAGACTTAATTTAATATTCCTGGTTTATTATTTTAATATACGTATAATTATAAAAGGCGACGTTTTTAATTGATACTAATTAATCAATGTTGAATAAAAAATACAAATTTAGTATGATTCAGAACATCTTCACTTGAGTGTAGGTTGAGATATAAAGTACAAATATAAACTATGAATTGGTTAACTTCAGTTCAGTTTCTAGATTTAGGTATGTTAGTGTTATTATTCACATAAATTATAAATGATCTTCATATATTGTCATATATTGTAGCCAAGAACGATTTTATTTTAAAAATACAGGTTTTGCTATGTTGTCACAAACATCAACATTTGTTAGAATTTGTAATTAAATTAATATTTAATCAAAATCGAAAAATAACTTTTCATGTTATGCTGAAAAACTACAATAGGTATTTGTTTTTTTGGAAAACGATGGTGAAATTTCTGTTATATCACGTAATCTTATTTTCTTTCAAGACTTTATTTACTGACAAGGGTACGTACGAGTATATTGTTTGTTTAGGTATGACATTTGTCAATAATAAAGCAACAGTTAACTTGTATAACTAATTTTAGAATGTGAAGTTTAATCTTTACATTTTTGGTAAAAGTTGGACTTCGTCGAAATTAATAGAAAAATAGATTTAAAAATTTTTAACACCTATATTAAATATTAGTTGATCCGGTAAATGTTGTATTACCATATAAATTATGAAAGTTAAATATAATATGCTGCTGTAGATTTTTTCATAACCATTATCACCAAAAAACATCTTTTCTGTGGAACTCAATTATAAATCATTATTTTTAGGGCAGCGTCCCGAAGTAAGAAACCCGCGATTTCACCGTATTTTCTTCGACTTTTTTACAAGTCGCACTTCCACAAAATATCCTTTTTAATATGTTTTGGCTTAGTATATACTGTATGTTACTTATAAATAACACGTAGCTTTCTATTGTTGAAAGAAATTTCAAAATCGATTCAGTAGATCCAAAGATTATATCTTACAACATTACAAATACACAAACGTCTTTGTACAATTAGTTTAGATTTAATTTTTAATTGTTTAAAATATTATCTAATGATCTATAAATTCATAATATTAATTTCTAAAATATTA
>JAAAKR030064861.1:5714-17888 GCA_010014985.3 Delias pasithoe
AACAAAACCTTGCAATACACCAGGATTTAGTGTTAACACATCATAATAAAATATAGTAAACTATAGCGTCAAAATTATACCTAATTGTAAGAATGGTTCAAAGCTATAATATACATAAACAAATACGAGAACTTCATTAAAACACACCATTAACTAGGACAAAATCAGGAATAGAGCATAACATTAACTTGTGTGGGCGGTGTCGGCGACTGAAGCGGTCTATAGCGAAGACGAAGATAAACACGAAGAAAATCAAGTATAACAAACTGATGGTATCTCAACATCAAGCACACATATCATCCGACTGTGGTGATTTACATGATTTTGGCGTTAACATAACCTATGTGCATTATTACAATACATAAATTAGGTTTGGATACGATGCACCACACAAGCTGGAATTGTCGGCAGAAATGGTTGACACCATGAACCATTCAAGCTTCATGCTTAGTCTAAGTTGCATATGTCAAGAACGTTAGCCACAGCTCTCGTTGCTACGTGCTGAAATCACTAAAACGTAAGTCTAACCTATTCTAGCTCCACTTAACATAGGATTCAGTGTGGGTGGCGAAAAAAGTTGAATGCAAAGCAAACGAAAACATTAACAGCAAAATAATTGCTTTTAGTATGCCAATTACACTTGAAATTTAAACTTCCCGTATGCCACCACAAATTAAGCCAAGATTAGTTTGCACAGAAAACTAAAACAAACCTCTAACAATCACGAGTCACGAACCGCTAACTCAATCTACTCATGAGATTAATTGCCCACTTCGCCCTTTTCCGTGAATATCCAATCGTGCTCGTGCGTATTAATTTCAGAAGTGTTAACGCTTACATTTCGTTTATTTACATACATTTTGTATAAAGACTGGACTTACAGATCGCCGAAAGCCCTGCAAGAGAAGATGGTAAACCCTACTCCTAATGCTACGTCTATTCTAATACATTGCAAGTGCTTAATGTAACGCATAAATTAGTCAATACTATGATGTTGTACCTTGACTGGATCAATAGACCTGCAACATTTTTGTCGCGTTCGTTCTCACCTAGCTACATACAGACAACCTTTCATGGGGACATCACTGGTTTGGCTATTCTAACTTTTCTAGAAAACGGGCCAATCTGCAACATTAACATCAACGCCCTCTACATGCAATCATGGCATGGCACAATTATACCTCTAAAATTGACACGGCTGGTTTTCGCAACGCTCGACACGAGGACTCGAAATGCTCAGCACTTCTGTAAGCATTCAAAACAACGATATCTGCGGAATACATCACCTACACGCCTAATTAAGCAGTATCTAAAAATTTACATATTACCAAATCCTATCCAAACGTGCAGTTTCGTTTGCTCATCGCCACTCGCTTTCTGAAAGCACAGAAGAAAAAAAACCGATTTCTGGATATATGGCCCTAGCGGAATATGGTGTTATAAGAGTTTACAGATTGCTGAACTTACAGAATCTTCGCCTGAACACGTTAAGTACCTGCCTCTCAATATCTCAGGACTTCTGTGAACATTACAAACACCGCTTTTTGTTTATGCTAATGCCCTACCTAAGTTATATGATTTATTGAAATAAAATTTTGCTACGAACTTACATTACAGAGGAATGTTAACCGGCCAAACATCAAACAACAGCATCTAATTCAGGATTTCTGTGAACATTTAAACTATGTTTGCTTACACTAATACCCTACTACCGAGCAGGGGTATAATTATAGGGTTTGCTTTAATGTAACTTACAGCATCGTGGGCGATTACCGCTTGAACCGCCCAACGCCTGGCGCACTATCGCTCAACACTGGATTACTGTGAACATTCTTAAAAACTATTTCCGTAACCTAACATTACATTAGCGTAAAAAAATAAGCTTTTCAATTAGACTTACGGTACCGAGTCGTGCCGCCCCATAAGCGCGGATAACTTAACTTTCAGGATTTCTGTGAACATAGGCCAAAACCGATTTCTGCTTATTTTAATAACCTACCTATATATAGCGTATGCACGGAACTCATTTGTTTAACATATTCGTAGCTTACAGTACCGGGGCCGGTTATGAAATAAAATTACGGATGAGTTACGCGCCCATGTCGCCATTCCATGCCCTCTATCTGAAACATTGGAATTATTGGCATCCTAACCTAATAAAAGAATATTAAAAACATAATTGCATTAAACAGACGGTGCGAATATTTTTAATTACAATTGTGAGCATCAATTTTTCTTCAGTATCGACTGTTCCGCATATTCTATCGCCCGGTCATAAAACCTCCGACGGGGTGTCTGTGAAAATATTAACAGAATTGCGCATTAATTGAACCCGGCGCCGCCGTGCTGAGGAACGCGCCGTTTCCTTTGAAATATGAAAACTCATAATACCCTATCCACTTATATATAAATATTATTTCCATTACATCCATACTGTGTATCAGGTTTTATTTGAGAATAATTTTACATAACGTTTGTCTGTACTCCCGCGTCACGTAACAGTACTCCAATAGGCGATTTTAGTGTTAAAATATTAACGGTCGCGATGCTGGTCATCTGAAACATTTAAATTATTGGAATCCTAAACCTAGAGATATATTTATACCTATACAATAATACATATTGTGATACTTATGTATGGCCATTGATGGCAGCTTGTAACCGATGATATTTCTAATTCGGGATGTCTGTACACCACAGAAGGAAACAAAACCGATTTCCGCCAATTTATTTTCGAGTAATTTTACCATATCCAGTTTTACATGTGTTGTGTTGATAAACTTAATACATTTCTATTTATAAATATAGTAGTAGTTCCTTGTGTATGCTGTAATATTTCGTTTTACTTTTAAACATATCATTTTATTCCCCGTATTGTGTCAATTTAAACCTTTAAAACCTGCTCTGTAACTGGTTATTTTGTAACCTTTTATATAATCTGAAACACTTACATTAGTAGCACCCTAACCAATAATTAAAGCAAGAGATTTTTAAATTTTTGTAATGCAATATAAGTGTCAATTTCATTTCCAAAACTTACATATATAATGCAATATACCGCGCCGTTTTATAATTCAGTAAGCCTTAGTGATATAAAATGAAAAATCTTATACAACTCTTATTTTTTATATTTATCATTTGATTCCTATAAATCATTCTTATGTTTTAAGTAACTAATTTTTCATTTACTAGGACCTGTCGAATCCTGAAACACTCATTAATGGCACCCTAATCTTTATACATTAAAATAATAAATGCATTAAAACAAACTTGTATTTTGTGTACCTTGATACGTTAGCTTTCTTAAAAATACCAAACAAGATGAACCACAATGAATGCTGAAACATTTCAAAACGCTCGTCTTCCTAAGCTGTGTAGAGTAGAAATCATGTGTTGTGCGCAAAGCATTCTCGCCTAGCTCATTCAAATTCCATTAACATCTCGTGCGAAATAGCTTTTCTGAAACATACTAGAAGCCCGTGTTTCCCTATCTACGTTGTGTTAGAAGTTAAATCGCATGCAATACACATTTGATGGTATTACCGTCGAGATTTATAACTTTTCGCCCTTCCTTATTCCTTTTGTTTAGTGTATGTCTTATCTCTACTGAAGCTTATACGCTTTATACATTAGATGCGGTACTGTCGAATAGCACTAGGATGTGCAAAGATCGATAACGGCGTTTCTAGAAGCCAAAGATGTTACCAGTCACCCAATTTAATCGAAATTCCATAGCGCTTTAGATGTTTGAACATTAAAGTTTCAATGTATTTCTCGCCCGATATCGCATCAACTTCAAGCTGGTTGTATGAATTCTAACTATCCCTCCTTTGAAAAGCATAACAGGTCTAACTCTGAAAGCACACTGTTAGCGAGATCTAGGCCTAAAAGACAAAATGCTGAAATTCTAGACAAGCACGTGCCTGAAGCTTGGCATTGGACTCGAATTTTTAGAAACCCGTGGATTTTATTGGTCTACTGCAATCTTCGTTCTTACTTTGAAGCAAGCGTGATTTAATTTTCTTAAAACAGAGAAACTCCTACGGTATGGTTGAAATGTCAAAGCGAAACTCAATTATATTCAGTATTTATCTCTTTGCTCATGTATCATCGAATCAAGCACTTCACGAACACTCAACATACATTGCTTTGATAAAGCTCATAATAGAATTAACCACATTACTCCACAGAACCAACATCAGCACTCTCACTAACTTCACGATAATAAAGCTACCCGCTATCATATCATGCTATTAATTTCTACTCAGTGACTCAAAGCAGTGTAATTTCCAACTCATAAACAAATACTGAAACATCCACAATAAAACTATCACTCAACTATTTTAAACTTGGATTTTCCACATATTACTTGTATTATTTTATAAGTGAAACTTCACTTTATTAATCACTTTAAGATTAAGTAATTTATCTTGAAATTTCTTCAAATATTTCTTTATTCTTTAGTTGGGTTTCTTTATAATCTTCAATGTTCTTTATTTCTTTCTTGATTGTGCATTATTGATACATGATTATATAAGAACCTAAGTTAATTATGGCTTTTCTGGTGGGAAAAAGGTTAAAAATAAAAAAAATTAACATGCTTAGGTGCTCCGTGACCTTTGAGATATATGGTTAAGTTGTAACATTAACACAGAGGCATGTTATTTACTTGAATTACCTATTAGAGAATGAAATGGGAAGCAAAAATATAATAGCTGTAATATACACACAAAATATATATACTTACAAAATTATTTAAAAAATATACATAAATGCACATATGCACTGACCTTTTCAAGTTAAAACTTATTTAAAAAAAATATACATATACGTTTTCCGTGGAGCTTCAATTAAATTCAGTTTTGCAATTTATCAATCGTCTGCCTGCTTTATCCGATTCAAGGTTCGTGTTGAAATTTATATGAGGTGGCTCTTTTCACGTGTACTTTCTATTAGCAGTCTACATTTTATATCTGACCTTAATTTTCGCGGGTTCCATTTTATGCCGGTTACGCTTCAATTACCTTTACCTATATTGTGGAAATATAATCCAATCTGGTTTACATATCAATGGTCCTTTATGAATATAAATGTATTTAAAATATCTTAACTGATTGAACAGTATGAAATTTATAGACTTCAATTGTCGCTCCAAGTGTTTATATATGTTAATCCATTGTATGCGTAAATACCAATAAAAAGCTTATTAAAAACCATTCTATAATCCGATATTCAAAAGTTATCTCTCTGTAAATGTTCCTGATTAAAAAATATGCAACATTGCCCTGTAAGTAATTCCCTTTACATTTGCAAGTACACGGCTAAAAATTCTGAAAAAACTTTAGAAAAAAATCTTCATTGTTTTAAAATCTCAGCTAGATTTTGTACTTTCCATATATCCGCTATTTTATTAAACTATTCATTATAGTTATAACTCATTGAGTAGTTATATTAACCTCTTACAAGATTCATTGTTGAATAAAACCAATAGAAATAGCAAATTATTTTCTTTATGACAAAATAATATGCAACTCTGCAATACAAAAATGTAATTCATTCCTCTAAATATCAATTCCTTTATTTCATCCGGGATTATTACAATTTTTCTTCATTCTCAACGATTTATTTCTTGTTTTTCGTAGATGACAAAGAACAGACTGACCTTTTAAATCCATAACTGCGAGATAAATTAATAGGGTGTCAGATAAGAGATTATTAATTTGCCCGACTAAACGACTTGCCTGGTTTCTATGTACACTTTGGTTACTCAATTTTATCGATGTCGTAGTACTGCGGCTTTTCTCTAAGCTTTATTACCGTGCTGACCTTTTTAGTTTTTGATTGGGAAATTTTTCATCGAAATCTTAGCCGTAAGTCGCAAATTATTATCCTTACCCTGTCTCGGTGCTAAGCGGAGTCAAATATAAAAATAGGTCTACGTTATTAGAGCTTATTTGATACATTTTGTTCCGTTTAAACGCGAAATTTGATATCTGCGCGCCCGCATTAAAATATAGCAACTGAAATTTAAAAGAGCAGTGATTGATAATTCAAGCTGAAATAAATCGGGTGTGATTTAAAACCATCAAAAGAAATTAATTTATTTTTTATTTTTTACAGATTCAATTAACAGAATAAAATAAATGTTAATGAGATAATACCAATTATATATATATTTGATGTTTTAAAATACGTGATTTTATGACAACATTTGAATGAAAATTCTACGTACACAAATTATTGGAATCGAGCTTTGTTATTTCATCCCGGAGTAATGACCATCATATTTATTTAGTGTTTTAGCCAATAACTAGCCTGACGAGTTTGGATTCGACTGATCTACCTAAATAGCTCACAGCCGTGACATTTTGTCTAATTTGAAAAAATTCCTTATTTTTAGTACACTAAACTAATTTCGTCATAGTCCGGTCAACATAACCGTTAAATTATATTTTAAAATAGACTCGAATCTTTAATTTATGTACGGTTGAACTAAATCTTATATTGAATAAGAGCCTAATCTATTAATTGACTTACAACTTTATAATAATAAGCTCAGTCTATACTAGATATTTTTTCCAATACTTTTTATGTATTATGCGGATCGGTAGATATCTCTTATTGATTTTAAACTCCTATCGCGAACAAGCCTGCCTGCAGCTCCATTACTTATTATAAATATCTGAAAATCAATTGTTCGGACTCATTACTTACTTATCACTAATTTGTTATGTCTTAAAACGAGGCTAAACAGAGAAATTGTTAAATCTATTCGCATATAATGTATCGCCAAATAACCGACTAAATAATAATATTGAAATATATTGTTTAATGTACCTGCCACTTAGAGAAACATTTAAAGACCCTAAAGGGACATTTCTCGAACCGCGACGTCGAACAGCCTTCGTTTGTCGCGGACCAAATAATACGACTTAGGTAAAAACGCCGTCAACCGGACGAATCAACGTTGACAATCAGATCGACCTGTCACCTGCCTGCCCGAATCTCGATACACGACTCTGTTGAACAAGCCACAACCATCAATCAACTGAATTAAATAAATCCTGAAATATAAATACTTATAAAATAAACAAATATAGGATTCAGTGCGGTCATTATGTTTACATATATCATAGACTTTTAATTAAATTGTAAATTTTAAGTTAAGCATTGAACTAAACCTAAAGATATATTCACAATGTTTAAAACAACTCTTTTTTTAAAATCTGAGTTAGTATGCATACATATAGATATAATTATGTGTAACATTGAATTTTGGTATAAGTTTAATTATTCTTAAGATAAATATCAAACGTAAACATATGGCAAATGTTTTTTATAAAAGCTATTAACACTCTAGATATTTTTTATATATTAAGATTTAAAAAAATCATTTCACCGATCACATAATATTTATTATACATAATGTTTAACTTCAAATTGTACTTTATAGTAATAAATACATATGTACATTTTTGCTTGTTACGTCGTTTGTTTTATATTTATATAAAATTTCGTGGCCTTAATTGGTTATAATTTAATTTTGGGTAAAATCTTTAATATTTACTTTTGTAAATTTCTTGTAAAAATGTTTCGGTATTGCATTTTTTGTACTAGTATCTAAAAAAAATCCTACATTTCTTTAAAAATCCTAATACGTAAAAATCGAAAGACGATTCGCTTGTATGTATTAAGTTATATTTTCTACTTAGTATACGATTGTTCGTATATTGTAAGATTTTCTTTACGAGCGCGTTAATATTAATTTCTTTTTAATATGCTTAGAATGTTCTCATACTGACTTTTCTGAGTCATTTGTGAGTTTGCTTAGATTAAAAATTCGTAATAATATTAATAAATAATATATCTTTATGCATAATATATAGAATATTATCATATATTTATGTTTGTTTTTGGCTTATATAAAACTCCGTATTTTTGTTTAAATACTTACAAAAATAAGTATTGATAATTGTGACCAATTCTTCATAAGAATGATTCCCAAAATGTTTGCAGATATTTGACTGCTTTAAACCATTTAACTTACTCGAATGTCGTAGTCAAATTATACTAATAACATTTCAATAAATATTGTAAGATTGAATTTCTCACTAACAATTATAAGGTTTTAATGATAGTCTACTTTTTGTATTTCCTAGGTATCGTAAAACATCCACAAACTCGTAAATACCAATATTGTTTACCTCACGATTAAAAATAAATAATAACAAATATATATACGTTTGTTCTTACATATATACAAGTTATTTTTAAGCAGATTCATAAAATATTGCATAATGTTTCATAAAACCAGAGAAACGAATCACCTTCGAAGTGGCTAATTTATAACGCTCGAAACGACGCCAACAGATAATAAATACATTATATAAATAGCAAAAGCCCAAATCTACTTACATTAACAACAATTCGATTTGTGTATCATTAATTATCATTTGTATTAAAAATCTATTCCCTGACGTAATTTAGAAGGTACAATTATTACAATTAATGTAATTTATGCATTTTATAAAGGGATTAAATATATTTTGAACCGTATTACCTTTTTGTATTAATTTCACTTAGCTACTTAATTGTTATATGACGTTCATAGCATTTAGTCTTAGTCTATATTTTAAATTTAAGGTTCTCGAGTTTTTATTAAGTACGTTTTACAGTACGAAGTAATTATTTAATATTAATATTGTCATCGATTATATATTATTGAGTTTTTTTATCATTTAAATTAAATGAGCCTCGAAATTATGGCTTCGCTGGAATAAAATATTTTTCAATCCCTAAAATAGCTGAATATTTTGTTATAACTAGCGTAGTTACGTACGACCGTTACAAGTGTTATAATGGTCTTACATTTTTTAAATAAATTTAAAATCAACTGCATAAGTACGTACTTATCCAGGCTACTTAATTGTATTTACTTGAATTTTGAAGCATTCTAAATTGTTTTAGTTAAGGTGTTGCATTTCTCATTAAATTTCGTATAATCACCCTTTTTCGTTAAAATTTTACCACGCATCTACCTAAATACGATGTATGTATGCTAACATTATGACGCCTACATTAATGTTTGCATTAAAAAACTACTTGCAACATATTGCCGTTGTTGAAAATTGCTTTTATTGTATTTATTTCTCAACTGCTACATACATTTCAGTGAAATTTATTGCACACATGATGATATTTATTTCATTTTTAAAATTAAGCATCCATCTTGGATTCTAAAAACTCTTCAATTCTTTAGAGCTGTATTTATCAATTATATTTAATTAAATATACCTAATGTATATGTAATTAATTACTTAATTTTACTTTAATATATTCAGAGATTATATACTAACGTTGCTTTCGCTATATTTATTTTATTGTCGTTGTGTCTTTCACTTAAAATTAAGACGTCATAATTATCTTATGAGACGTGGATTAAGGTAGATACACAGACCGTATTAACGTTTAATTTTAATCGTCAATTAATTTCTATTTTTAATAAATAATGAATAATGGGACATTTTAACGATTACAGTAGATATTTACAAATTTAATCAACTTTCTATTATTAAGTTTTTAATTTAAACCAATGTACCATTTTCTACGCAATTGAGCATCGAATATCCTATTTACTTGAGATCATTCATTTTTAACTAGTACATTGTATATTGTTTAAATAGTATATTGTACTTGTTTTTAATCCCTACTCTTAGCATCAATTCCGAAACAAACCTCATATACGTACGCTCTTTATGTGTATGATTGTCTTATTTTTAGTAATTAAGGAGGTAATTGTTTTTATATTCTTTGTACTGAACATGTAATAATACTTTATTCTAATCAACTGCCTACTTTAGTTCATTATAATACTATTTAAACCATTTGGTTTATAATAATTTTGCCAATTGTATATATATCTTCCCTAAATAGATATAATAAACTTTCAACAATTCAGAATGAAGCAAATATATATTAATGTATCTTAAGAATTAGAAAGAATTTGAGATATCTTACACATTATAGATTACAAATTCGTTCTATTCCAGTTTTTGAGACAAGTTTTTAATGTAAATTTATTCTAGGTAACATACCATTTTAAATGTTTCCTTTTCATGTCTAACTTTTCGCTTTCATGCACTTCCCTAAATACTAATTTAGATATCTAACAATCTAATATTATAAAAGATACACCACATTTTTATTGTTACAAAAATCAAACGTTTCTATTAGTATTTATATTCCTTAATTTTTTCCTGAGTGATGTGGCATATCTGAAAATGATTCCGTACTATACTAATTATAGTTATGAAAGTGCAATTTAAAAGTTTTTAGATTGATCGTGTAATCCACCACATAGTTATCAAATTATCTATTGAAGCTATTTAATTCTACTAAAATAAAGATGCTTCCATAACTTTCAAGGTCGTACAGTATTACCATTGTTGTAAAAAAATCACCTATGTAATATTAAATTAGGTACCTACCTGCAGGCGTGATTGTGATGTCATAATGACGTCACAAATAATTAGAATTTTAACAATTTAATTTTAGAGAGAGGAAAAATCAAGAAGGTGGAACGCTTTTGACGTTAAATAACTTTTTTAAGAGCAAAAGGCAATATAAAACAGATTGTACTTACAGAATGTAAGTAAGATTTAAATTACTTCTTTGAATACGTGTTGAATTATTGAAAATTAGTTACACCAACCTTTTATTTTAATCCTTTTACTCCAGCTGTGATTTCTAGCCCGTTAAATCGACATCAAAAATAATTGCGCAGTAACTACGTTCACTACCGGGCGATGACTCCGCCATCTTGGAATATGCTACGTATTCTTCCATTTTGAATTTTCTGGTATCTTTTCAACGCTTTAGCTAATGCACTTCAAACGCTTGAATTCTAATTTCGAAAGACCTATTCCTAGAGGTACCATAACTAAGACCTCCATTTCTATACGTAATACACATTAGTAAACCTGCCAACCTCGCTACACCGCTAACAGAATAGGTATCGTGGCAGATCCCCCGCGCAGTAGCTTAAATATGCCTGCCTTATCCGGTGACGCAGTATAGTGCGCAGTAATAGAAAAGTACTACCATGGCTTACTAAAATACGAGTTTCTGTATTATATTCAAAATAGCCGTATTATAGTTCTAGAACATTCTTTGTCTGTGTGAATGAGACCAACATTCGTGCTAAAATGAGAAAGCAATATCACTGTAATATTCCAAAACCGATTATAGCTAAAGAGCTAAGTAATGATGAAGTAACAAATCATAATTTATATAAATTTTTCAAATAATATAAATTATGTACATATTAAGCATAATACATACAGTATATATAGTAATAAATTATTAAGCAAGCTTTTTTTATTTTCATTACGTAAAATAAAGTATCGAACATATATTTTTCAAGAGTTATTAAATTTTATAAAAAATATCTTCGTAATTTAAACTTTTCTAAAATTAAATTTTTTTAAGTATTACTCTTTTGCTTATTCCTTTGTTTAAAAACGATACAATGTTTTAAGAAAAGATCTGATTTAGGCAAATGAAATAAATTGCAAGTTGTTATGACATCAGCCATATTATTTTAATTAATATATGTAAGGAAAGATCATATGTGAAAAAGAAAATTTACTTTATTCTTATTTTAATTGTAAAATTCCTATACATATTTCTGTTCGTTTTTTATTATTTATTCTATAGCTAAAAGCATAAAAATTATAATAATACTAAAATAGACAATGACAGGCGTGTACTAATTCATAAAGTATTGATATATTCGAATATTTGGAATTTCTAAAATTTAAAATATCTCTTATACTAAAGAGTAACCAAGCACAATTATTTTCCAGTGCAGTAAATCAAGATCAATAGAGAATATTGTAGAATGTAGAGGCTGCAATATCCAGGGTGCTTCAGAGTAGGGGATGGGGACAAAGATACAAGCAGCTGCGCAAGTCTTAACCCTCGGTCGATAATTTGGGCCTTGGAATATTCTAGAAACGTCGACCAGTATTTACGTATCTATGTGTGAATAAGAAGTTCGAATTTCCACACAACTGTAAAGTTGCATATATACGGGTGTCTAGCGGCAGATTTATATTTAAAAAAACGAATATCTCAACAAGTTATAAGCAGTGCGGGGGGAAGGTGGTGTCATTA
>JAAAKR030064968.1:3524-14460 GCA_010014985.3 Delias pasithoe
AACTATTATTATTTTTACCTGTAAAGTAAATTTGATTTGTTCATTGAAATCTTTTTTAAAAAGATTAGCGCTTATGGATTTATAAATCATATTTTCATAATGTGATAGTGGTTTAATATATGTAAGCCCGGTAACGCACCCCGCACCCCAGCCAGTGTTGGGGGTATCCACGGGCAGAAGACATCCATGGGCGAGCCTCATGCTCGTTTACCCTTTATTTTTATAAAAAAAAGTTTTTAAATTTTAAATCAATAATGACTGAAATGTGTTTTCTAATAATGTACTTACTCGTATTAATTGGATAACTAATTCTTGTAGGTATTATAGCTACATCATGTGCTATTAAGTATAAGTATAGGTGATATCGAAATGTCGCAACAAAGGTGTTATAGCTGAGATTCGATTCAGCCTAATGCAATTAGTATTGGAGCATTCAGAGACGATTAGGCATTGACAAGCTTCCATTACGCGCTGCGAATCGTATTTGCCCACCAATTGATGTGTACCATATACGATATGCCTATAAAGATATTTGTTAATATTTACTGCTAGGCCGCTTCAGATAGGTATACGTGGAGGTTCGAAAGGGGGGCCTATGTCCAGCAGTGGACGTCTTGCAGCTGAGATGCTGATGATGATGATATTTACTGCAGCATTTAGTATTAGTTATGCTTATTATTTATCATATTATATCTTATATATTGGAAAGAAGAGGTAAGATAAGTTATAATTTAGTAGAGGCAGTATACATTGTGATTATAATATAGTCCTTATATTATAAAATTTAATAAAATCTTAATTGTTTCCAGGGAAGAAGCTATTCCCTATAACATTTATAGGGTCAATATTGTGGATAGCGTTTTTCTCCTACCTCATGGTATGGTGGGCGAATATAGCGGGGGCGACGGCTTACGTGCCTCCCGAAGTGATGGGGCTAACGCTCCTCGCGGCGGGGACTTCCGTACCTGACCTGATCACCTCGGTTATTGTGGCCAGGAAGGGCTTCGGGGACATGGCTGTCTCGAGCTCTGTCGGAAGCAATATTTTCGATGTTACTGTAGGGTGAGTATTTTCTCAATATTAATTCCAACTACGTGGAGAGTATAATCAGCGTCGTATACACCAAAGGGCTTACGATGCAAAAGCCTAAAATGATAGTATGAAAGGAAATTAAAAAAGAAACAATATATGTATTCAATTAAGTCATACTTTTTTTATTTGCACAATAATAATTAACACAGGACAATATATTAAATTTCATGATTAAAGTTTATTGCCATGATGCTTGAAGCAAGCAAAAAATACATAGGAAATTGAATTTGTGAAATAAACTTCAATTATTGAGACAAGCTTATTAAATATTGAAATATTTATTTTAATCATCGAACATTCATTACATCGAACAGATATTAATTAGGTTTGTGTTTAATTTGTAAAATATCTTTGAAATACACTCAATAAAACTGTACATTTTTTTTCACTGTCAACCAACGAAGCTTCAAAAAGCCTTCGGACATAATTTTAGCGAAATCCGATTTAGTGAGGATTAATTTCCACTTTGTAAAACTTGTGTATAGTTAAATGTTTATAGATAAGCAATTTTGTACACAACCCCTTCTTAAATTGTCAAGGCGAAATAGACTTTAAGTTGAAAGCGGAAGCGTTGAGTTTTTTTTGCATTTCTAATGAACGTACAATTTTTGATCTTATTGCCACGTGTTAAGGTCTACGTTGTTTATGCGATATCGATCGAAATGTCTACAAGCAACGTACAGACAAAAATAAAAGTGCATCCGTCAGGGAGTTTGTCTGGATGAGAGTATTTTTTATTCCGCTTGGGTTATTTAAACGTTAAAAATCTTTAACGTATTTCTGCAGTCCATAGAGACTAACATTAATTAGACAAAAACCATAGCAGTAGCTTATTCAAAATATAAATAGAACCACGGTTAAAAAATTATACTGTAATATATAAAGCATCTATTCTTTCGTCCACGCAATGTTAGACAAGCTTCTCAAATTTTACAAAATTGTTCACACAAAAAACTATATTTACTTACTTTTTATTGATTCTAAAATAAAATTAAATATACAATATTCATTAAAATAATGATTAAGATTTCTTATTCCGTCACAGTTTCGTAATGAAATAATAAAATAAATTATTTATCGTTGCGGTAAACTCTAGTATTGCATCGGAATCGTATGTTTTATTCCCGTCACATAATATAGAAGAACTTCACGGGATTTTAGACTTTAAATCGAAAGGCTACGGCGTATTTTTGTATATAAATTATATCACGGACACGTTTAAGGATTTTTGCGGCAGTTTATCTAGGAACAGCATGTTTGCGGTAAAGGTTCATAATGTATGGCCGTGGTTAAATGCTTGTTGCAAATAAGTGAACTAAATCTAATGAACGTTGTGCATACACCGCCTATGCCCTTGTTCGCGATCACTCCACTGAAAAACTTCAACACACAGACATCCAATAATCCCTAATTATATTGCCTGATACTTAAAGATAAATAAAGACTCTTTGGTGGATGTTTGATATAGAAATATTACGCCGTCAAATTTACATCAAGAAGTGCCAGCCCTAATGTAGGCATTCTTACATTTATCAACACACCCTTCAGCGCTTTAAGAAAAGAAACGAAATCGTGTCAAAATTGAATTTCCTCATATTAAGAGACTTGACTAGAGAAGAGTTTTCTAATCTCTGCATGAGCAGCCAGAGAGCGGTTGGAAAGCGCCGAGTGAGCAAATGTCAAGGGGAGATGATCAAGAGCTACGGTTCAAGGTTTACTCTTTGTTTCTTATGTTAAGGTTTTTACTTCAAAGGGCAGCTTTCTGGAACATCGACAAGAACTACAAATGACATTCTATTTATTCTATTAACAAAGAGAACGCCTTGTGTGGACAAGCGAAAGAAAGGAAGCTATCACGTAATATACAAACATTTTGAAATCCGTTGCCTGAATCCTTAAAATAGAAATAAACAAAGCAAAGTTGAGTGCGTCGTAGCTATGTGGTTTTATATGTCAACCATGAAGCGAAAGTGGCTAGGTTGGTGGGTAGGGTGGTGTCTTGTTACTGTCGCACCCGTGGGAGAGCCATGCTGAAGCAAATTCTAACGCCCTATTTGGGCCGGCTCGTCCGAAATGATACCTCAGGCTCACAGAATTTTCATCTTAAAATGGTAATTGTACTTGAAACGGTACTTTTTTTGTTTGAGTGAGGATATCGGAGGCCCTTAAAATGCTGCTTAGGTGGCGTAAATAGCTGGCGAGAAACCCGATGCGTGGATTATTCCCTCATGTCTCCTGTTGTGGGTCTCTTCCCATATAGGAGACCTATCTGCTCTATTGTCCGCTATAACATAATATATATATATATATATATATATATATATAACCCGCAATCTATACCCAACTACGTAAGAAATCTACTACTAAATTTTAAGAAAGAATAAATACACAATACAAAATTCTATCATATAATCTACAGTTTCTGAAGATCAGTGCATTTGATGAAAACTATTCAGGACTTGTGAGATGAACCAATGCTGGCACGACCACATAATACGTAGAATTACTTAAATAGAAAATTACATGTGATAAATTTTTACAATTTAAACAATTTTTTTAATACAGTTTAATACAATAATAGTAGTACTTAGCAACATTTGTATCCATATTGCAATAATCTTTATTAAAAGGTTTTATAATTAATATTCAAAGTTTTCCATCAGTGAAATATCTAATTTGATCCAATAATCTTTGAGTTTATCCTTGAACGTATAAAAATATGAACTGATAAATAAAAATTCTAATTACTCAAATAAATTCCACTTTAACAAATTGTTCATTTTTAAAAAGATAAAATGCATTAAAAAAAAGTAAAACCAAATTATAAAAAGGAACAGACAATTATTATATTCTCCGTTTATTTTTATATAACCTTTGGCACGGTTCCAAAAGCTCTAGAACCTACTTTAGTCTTTGCTAGGGTTGCAAATGCCTCATAATATTGCAGATTGCAATTCTTTTTAACTTGAGGAACAATTCAAGTTTTTTTATTAAGCCCTAGTTTAATTTATCTCTTTCGATGGGTTGCGCAGATAATTTTATGAAGTCATGCTTGTCAGGCCAGACACCAAGATTGCAAGAACAAGAAATGTGTGAAGTGTATTTAGGATGGGTTTACTAATGAGATGTTATTCAAGAATGTTCCAAAGGAAATAAAAAATGTTTTTAGTAATAATTATAAATAATAAATTATGAACACAAAATTCTGTATCTGACTATTTTTATTCACGACTGGTAATACCTAATAACCTTTGGATAATACTTGCTTAAATAAATTAAATTTTGAATTAAAACTGATTGAAAAGAAGAACTATTAAAAAGCCGCTGTTTTTCTTAATAATATCTTGTTAGAAATTTGGACAGCCCTGTGTCCAAACAGGCCCCCAGATTCGCCATTATTTTGTCAAATTATGTCTTCACTAAACATGGAAATAACCGTTGTACTTGACGTTAGTTTTTGGTATTATTAGAGAAGACAATAATTTCTTATGTTAAGAAACCTTAACGAATTTGTATATTCTTGGTTTTTCAATAAATAATGTAATATAATGTGATAGAAAAGTAACTGTGTTAATTGGTCATTACCATTTTCGAGAAGTGGTTAATCACATTTCAGCGACATTCCAAACGAAATATTTTTTTCCAACGCGGTAAATCGTAACACGCATCTTGACCAAGTTTTGGTTAGCAAGATAACCTAAATATTTAGTGCTACGGGCGGCGCTATCGCAAAATGGGATCGCTTTGTACCGAAACAGGTTAAATAATGACTGAACATCTAGAACCAGTTGGCGTTTATAGTTTTTTTTCTATGTGTAATTGATACTTCTTCAATTATTCAATACGAAATTGTAGTTATTATCTCTGAACGTTAAATTTCTCTTGGAAACCATTAGAATGGCACAGCACAATTGCAATTGATGACAATAAATACCACACAATAATAGTGAATAATAATAAAGTATTTTCGTTGATTGGAAATTTTAAAATGTTTTTAATTAAATATAAAAAAGGACTTGAAATAACTTTCATGCTATAAATAATTACTGAAACTTTTCTCTATAACAGTATTTTGATAGTTTCATTCAAATTTGTTTGCTGCCTAGCATTAACAATAAATATGCTTAGACTATTGCATGTTTTACTTTTATTATTATAAAAAACTCCAACTTTAGTAAAACATACATCGAATCATCAAACTTTACATGTCTATCATAAATACCTTTTACAAAAAAATAATTATTTTGATACAAATCGGATTATTCATCTAATTATCACTTATATTCAACATCATAATATGTTTTAGGAAATTGAACATAAAAACGCAATCTTTAGTCAGATAGATATATTTTACTATATGTCTTTAAATATAGTTTCAGTGACTCACTAATATCAAAGAATCAATATGCTCCTAAAAGCTCCTTTTGTTGGACATAAATCAAGGAAAGTGGGGCAAAGAAATGGCTATTCATGACGGCCAATTGTGACTCAAGCTTCGTCTACATTTATGGAATAGTTTTATTAGTACTATGAAATATATCCAAAATATTTATTTAATCAGATAAATTATTTAAGAAAAGATTCATAGTAGCTTAGTAGTAATATCGATTGATTCGTAAAAACCCAGGTTAGTGTCATATTACAACCGATCATGTTTCCACTTCGTGGCATGAAACGCTTTTTGATTTCCCTAGGAGATGTTCAACAAATCAAAACTGAATCTTACTTTAGCCTGTTCTTTGATTGTTACATGAACGTTCGAAGTTAAGTAACATAGCGTGTCCTTAGCGATAGTAATAAATGATCCCCCACATAGCCTTTTGATATTCATCTACGCAATTTAAGAGCCTTGGCCCAAATGTGGGGTCAAGAAAATGCCACACGACGCTGTTGGCGTGAGTCATTTTCCTAATTTAAAACAAATATAACGATTAATCATTGTTATTTGGCTATTATAATCAATTACCTGACCGAGTTTTATATTGAACGTATTGGAAAATCATTATGAAATGCATATGACAAAAACTTTGCACCTAAAAGTTTAACTAGTGTAGTTATTCCGTAATAAATGATATGTAAAATTATTATTATTCTAAAAATATCTATATTATCTTTTGAAATGTTTTTCAAGAAGATATAAGTAACTAGTATTTACGTAACTTTATCGAAGTAGTACACGTTTTCTTATTATAAAAATGAATGGGGTTGATACAAGTGTATTATTTAATAAAAAAAATATATTTAATACTGCGTTTATATTCAATTATTGTAAATTGCTATAAAATAATTTAAAATTTTCAGATTACCTCTCCCATGGCTTTTGTATGGAATTATAAATGGGGCCCCGGTCCAGGTCAATTCCAAAGGAATGGTCTGCAGCATTGTACTACTCTTTGCAATGTTGCTGTTTGTGATACTTAGCATCGCATGCTTCAGGTAAAGAGAATACCAAATTGTTTAAGAATATCAAATTGTTATCTCAAAGAAAGTTTTTCTTGTGAAATCTTCTAAATCGCAGAGGTTATGACTAATTAGATTTTTTTATAAAATGAAATAGGCGCCTAAATGGTGCAGTGGGAAAATTATATGTTTACTTTTATTTTTCTTTTGATTTTCAATAACATATTTAATGATAAAAAATTTCCAACAATTACCATGGTTTCATGGAGGCGTTTTATATTTATGTAGTCGTTTACAAATTCCAGGTGGAAAATGAACAGAGGACTTGGGTTCACGATGTTCCTACTGTACTTTGTCTTTGTCGCAGTGAGTCTGGGCTTGGAGTATGGGTACCTTCACTGTCCGAGCGAGTAAACAATCAGTTCTATAAACAAAATGGCAGACTTATGACAAATGGAATTAGAACAATACGTAGTTTTACATGAGTTTTTCGGAGTGTTGAATTGGGTTTGCTTATGGCAAGTCTTAAGTTGACGCTATTTTTAGAGACAAAGCAGGTATACGCAGGAATATTTCAAACAACGAGGCTTCCAATATTCAATTTATCAATGTTAACTTATGAATTATATAAGATCGACTACTGGACATAAAATATCGTATTCAGGAACAGACAAACAAACAATTTGAGAAGTATACATATTTCGTAGCAACCTCTTCTACTGTTTATGGAAAAAGAATAATCTTTTACTTATAAACGATATTTAAATATAAACGTTGTTTTTGAAACATCAATGATATTCTTAAATAGTTATTATACTCTTATAAGTAATATAATACCTTACAAATAAACAAAATATATTAAATAAAAGTAATTTGAAATATATTGTGTCTTCTAAAGTCATATGTAATAATATATTATTGACGATTTTTATTCGTTTAAATAATAATCAAATAAATTTATTATGTACAAGTACACACATTTTCTCTTTTCTAAAGATATGGTTGCTACGAAATCGGGAACCCGTAGCTGATCTACGAAACGTTCATACAATATTCTTAGTTCTAAACTTGTGTGCTTCTTTAGTATAGTTTTGCATGTTTGGTTTATTACCTTACTTAAAAAATATATATTTTTAGTATTTGTTTAATCTTAAAATGCTCAACGAGAATGAAATATTTATGGAATAAAATTAACGAAATCGACAATGTTTTGGACTGTACGGCTGTATTCTGAGAAGTATCCATGCAAATTTAAATTAAATGAATAACTATAAAAATATAAAATCTGTCTAAACATTTAAACTATATATATACTCTTTTTATCATGATATTTCGTGATAAAAAGTTTTTCCTCCATAAAAAAGATATCTCTCGGAATATGGCAGACGTTGGATAAACTATTCTCTAACAAATATAATTATTAGGATCAGTCCGGTGACATTGCTGCTTTTCCAAGTTGTATTATAGGAATACACATACATAAGGATTGAAGTAATATTACTTGACAGAGGTTGTCGTTGTAATTATGTTTATTAGAAATAGTTAAAGGAGACAAAAGAAAGTAATTAATGAGTAGAGAATTTATAGAGATTGCTAGTATTTAAAAATTATTGCGTGCTTAATAGTTTAGCTTTAAAATTCGTTCAAAAATAAAGTTACATTTTATGATATTACTTACGTTCATTTTTTTGTAACAATTTTGTACCTTTGTAAATGAACTGTTTGGTGTTTTAGATTTTGTTAGAGAAATGTAATAAGAATGTAATGATATAATAAAACTTTATTTTAATGAAACATTTCTCTAGCAATTACTGGTTTTTGGATTTCAATATTAAACGTAGAATGTTGTTTTGAATGCACAGCCGAAGTAGCGCTTGTAAATACACCGTTTTTTATAGAAGGGCGGGGCAAACCATAATTCGTTATAACTGACATAAAAGCGAAATGATATCATTAAAGCGTTGTCGCAAATATCATAAAACGTGCCTATTGCATATTGCAACAATAAGTGAACGAAGACCTTCCATCGCTCCGCTTAGTTAATTCGTAACGGTTTATTATTGGCATGCATGTCTTCAAAATCTAGGAACATCTTGTAAACCGTCCGTAGTACTGAAAATTTCATTGCCCTTTGGGGGCAAAGCGTAGTTTTTATAGCGAGCCTCAAATGGGACTAGCCCTTGTCACTTGTTGATTAAAACAGATTTTAATGAGTACATTTATTAATCAGTTGATTCCCATTCCAAATTTTATATTGAACCCGCCTTCAAATAGCAATAAATAGTATAGCGTAGTTATTAATATTTGTATTGTTAAGCTTTAACAATTCAAAAACGCTCAACACGCAATGCGTAAAGAACATTCATGGTATAACTAAATTTTGAAAATGCGCACAAAATGGCATTTTATTAATATAGCATTGAGGTATTATTTCTACGTATCTAAGCAATTTATTTATGTTAATAATAGATATTACATCGAAACTTACAATTAATTCCAACATTTACAAATTAATTCCTTCGACAAATCGAATACATATGAAAAAAATAATCTATAATCTTGTGCGAAATGAATTAGATATGTTAATTTGATTGACTCGTTCATTAGAAAAACGCTCAAAAAGCTTTGTGTAAGCGATATTTTAGTCAGGAATGGTGATTTTTATGCAGTGATAATATCTCAATAGCTAATTATAATCTATGGGATTTATTTTCGACACCACCGGTCTTGCGTTCGATCTCTTTAATTCATTAGGTACAAAGAAATTATAAGTATTGAACATATCTATAGGCACCGGGACAATCAGATACAATGATATTCTGTGATAAGGATATGCGCTTATGACATAATATTTCAAAAAGGCTCGACTTTTCACAAAACACATAGGTATTTAATGTTAGCCTTCTGTAGTTCGCTTAGCGGTGCCACTTCCGGTCGAGCAGTTGCCCACTTCACCTCACTATCTTTTGGAAATCTAATCGAAATAAATATATAATATTTATATCAACTGTAAGACCTCGTCGTGGCCAGTCTATTACTATATTATACTAAGATTTGAATAACTTTTTTCTCCAATAAACATTTCGTATGACGTTGATAATATTATAAAAACAACTTAGAATGTCGTAGAGTGCTATAAATTAATTCTTAACTTATATTATGTATACTGGACAGCACCAAGTACTACGCGTGTACCTAAAATACAACGCCTATTTCCAATGCGACACAATTCTGTAAGCTACTCTTAATATATTCTAGCGAATTCTATCTATCTCTTTATAAATATTGATTAGAGTCTGTAAAATAAATATCCTTCCATTAAAACCTTATTTCTAGTAAATTGTAAGATCAATCGAAACTAAAGGGTTCATAGCCAACAT
This sequence comes from Delias pasithoe, assembly GCA_010014985.3. Lineage (NCBI taxonomy): Eukaryota > Metazoa > Arthropoda > Insecta > Lepidoptera > Pieridae > Delias > Delias pasithoe. The sequence goes on from JAAAKR030064968.1 coordinate 13,397, forward strand.
TGATATGCATTTGTTTAACGGTTAATCGAAGTGTGAGTGTGATATTTTTTCAGCGCGCTGTGAAAATACTTCACAAACTTCCGCCAATTATTAATGATACTTTTGTCGTTACTGAAGTGGCGATGTGTTCGTATTTTAAAATTTCCCCATTTCAAATCACGCGATCTCGTTGAAAAAATACACTTTCACCCTAGAAGCTCGGGCAAACCTAGTTGCCAATGTATCCCAGGTCTGTTATAACTAGAATCTTTACAATTTGACAGTATGTAGCCATTTGATACCTAATACAAGTAACAAATTAACCCTTACGACTTTTACGTAGTGTAAGATTAGGCTTAAAGCTAAATTAAATTTAAACATGTTAACTACCTTACAGAAATTGAGGTACAATATTGATATTCAAGTAGAATTGTTACTAGAGTGATGATTTTTATATAAATTATGAAATGGAAGTGGTTATTTACGGCCGTTTTATTTCATTCGACACAACCAACAACTGTATCCTTCATTAATTGCCTAATTGAAATTGGTTTTTCAAAAAAGCTTTAAGCCTGTGTCGAGTGAAATGAAACGAGTAGGTTTTTTTCTGAGCTGACACATCTCGATTCGAGTAAGTAATATTTATCAGAAATAGATGGTTTTGATCAGAAAACTAATCTGCAGTTGATCGGTCTGTAGCTTTTAATACTCAACTTGTCACTTTCGCCTCGAAATCGAGATGTCAGCGTAGATCGTTAATAGTGATATTATAACTTAAGAAAAAACTAAAAAATGTTATTGATTTTAAAAGTAGATAAGAATTAGGTTTTCATCATGAACGTTGTGGAATATTAGGCGGCTCTCGATGGACTTGTTTTCGTAAATTTATGACTTTGGAATATTTTAACAGTATTATACTTTGAAGTGTTGTACGGTGTGTTCAAAACGATTGAATGGTCAGTAGAAAATGGCATACGGAATTTGTATTCATATAAGAATAAAACATCAAATGAATAAAAACTGATTCAAAGACAAAACTAACTTTTAAATTATCAATAATGCTTGTTCTTTAACAATTTCAACTT
>JAAAKR030065182.1:2357-13224 GCA_010014985.3 Delias pasithoe
TTTATTTCATTAGATATTATAGGTAATATAATATACCTTAGGAGGTTTCAGTTTGAACATATTATTACTAGGTACTAAAATTATCACTAACAAAATAATAATCTAAGTCCGGAATCATGCATAATGCAGACCTAATATTTACTAAAGGAATGCAACGATTGAGGTGTTTTTTGTTTGAGAGCTGATATGGTTCAGAAAAATGTTGGCTTGCAGCGAAGATTTCTTTATAAATTGATTCGGCAAGCCCATGATTTCGCCGCTTCTCCCTCCCCCCTTCTCTTCCCCAAATGGGAAGAAGCCATTTCCAAAAATTAATAATAAATTTTCATAGATTTCTAAGGTATTAAAAATACTTGTTAGATAATATTTCAATACGTTAAATTTTATAGTGCTATTATATTTCTTTTCTCTTAATGAAAAATACAGAAACTCTCTAAACAAAACGTTCCATTCATTGCTACCATTAATTGATTAAAATATACACTGTCGTTTATTGTTCACAAACTATTATTATATTTCACTATCTTTGATCAGATAAAAATTATTAGGTAATTAATAATCCGTATTGTTATTTCCTATAATAGATATTCTAGATTAATTTTATAATTAGTCTTGAATAACAATAATGATGTATTCCATATTTTTTTAACAGATAAAGCTTATTAAAGAAAATTATTGTCGAATTCCGCTTATCGCAAATGCTTTGATTGCACCGGTTTTCTTTCCTTCGCTAAAATAATGTTTACACATATTTCTTTCTCCAGAATTCATAACAAAGCGAAATACAAATGTATTGATATAACAATAATCAATTTTAAAATCAGGTACAAGACCTCCAGTCACTAGTAAACGACCCAATTTTTTTCAGTTAAATGCCTGCTTTTTGAATGTGGCCTGTGGGAGATTTCAATGCCAACGTAATGAAATGTAGACTCATAACCTCGAAGAGACCTTTTCCGAAGCCTCGTAATGAAGCGAGAGGTATCGGGTTCGAATCTCGGTCTGGACAATTATAATTTATTTATCTCTAGAAGGCCTTGACTTTGGCCCGGCGAGTATCTTAACGGGTCGCACATGTGGGAGAGCCATCCTGAACCATATGCTGACGCACTAATTGGGCTGGCTCATCTGAAGTGATGTCATGGGATCACATAATACTAAGCGTAAAACGGTACTTGTACTGTGTTTCGCTGAGTGAGTGAGGATGTCGGAGGCCTTAAAAATACCGCGTAAGAAGCCGACAATACAACCAATGCGCGGACTGTGTTGCGATCGTCCAGAGCGGCGGTGTTCTTTTACCATATAGGAAAACCACCTGTTTCGTTGTCCACTATACCATATAAAAACCATGATTTACAACAGTAGCAGAATAATTTCTTTATATTGAAATACAATATGAGCACTGTTATATTCTGAATGTTATCAGTAAATGGATGAAATAGCTATTGTGCAGTGAGAAACTGCACAAAGCGATATACTGAAAAAGAAACGATCCTGAATGTCTGTAATGCAAATTACGTCTTTGACTATGAGCTTCTATGCTGCCGGTTCAGAGAACTTAAAGCAATATTATAACTATTTCTACAAAACAAGCGAACAATCACTTTAGCTGGTATATAATATGCGGTTGACTCTACTCAATATGTAAAATATGAAAAAAAATATTTTTACATCTTCTTCACTTTGTTTTGATTGGTTTTTTTTTACACTATAGTGCGCAAAGTAATAAGTAAAGCCTACTTAAGATTAAGTTTGAATTTAGAACCAACTAAAATATCTATTGAATAAAGGTTCTATAACATAGAGATGTTCAATTGTGAGTGTAGACGTAAGCTACTTTATATAAGAATTTCGAGTTCATTATACTATTGAGTGAAATAGATGCGTAATTGCTAGCTCAGTAATTCAACCTGTGCTGAGAATACGAATCACCACACAATGAGACCGTGAAAAACACTCATGTGCTAAGTATACGGAAGGAAGTTTGCAACCAAACATACAACAATATGCATTAAGTATCCCATAACAAAGCCTACTTTCCCTAAAACAGTTTGCTTTTAACATAACCCCTTTTCACGAAAGGGTTTGATATCCTGATATCATTTCCGAAATAATATGAAATGTGCAGAGATACTCATCCAGTATTCGTGAGTTTGATGAAAATACTTAACCAACTCATTGTGTGCTGAATTGCCCATGTCGAGCTTTATAATTTCAAGTCTTTTGTTTTACGGTTCATCCATTGCCCAATTACAGCGATTCAGCGGCTTTGAAATTATTATTTGAACGTGGTAAAAACGATAATGCTATTTCCAATGTTTTTTTTATAAACTGCTTGAAGCGATATATAAAACATTTATTTAGTGTTTCATATCTTTGTGTATTTGATTTCTAAAGTTTATTAATGGAAAATGTATTTATATTTCCATTTCGTACTTAAATAATAATGACTATTTCATGATAATTGTTTTATTAATTACAAAGAAAAAAATATGAATGGTAACTATTGCTTTTTCAACGTGTCGTCTCCATAATCTCAACAAGTTAGATGAGATTATAAAAAATATTAGTGAGAATTTGGCAAATATATTATATTAAAGCAAGAGAATAAATGAGTTTGGTGCCACTTTCTACGTATTTAAATGATGAAGCTCAACAAAAAACTCAAAGCGATTGTTATTTAATTAATTTTTTCTCATATACTTGAAGTACATTTACTGCAGTGACTGCAGAGTCTCGTAGTCGAGCTTCAGCGTTTATCTTTGAAACCCTAATGACTGAAACCCACTTGAATATATTGTATCTACTTGACTCTTTTCATTATGAAAATAGCATTTCTTGCTTATGTTCTATCAGTAGTCAGTAGCCAAATGAAGAATCAAAAGCATTATTTAACCGTAAAACAATTTATTGGTACACATTCATAATTTCGATATTGGCTCTTCGCAGCTCTTACGTTAACGAAATCCAGCTGACATTTAATTGTAAAAATATATATCTGAGGATTACTTATTTTGTGATCTTGTGTAAGCTGAAAGTTTAAATAAGACTATTAATTAAATTCTTGAAATTTTGTAAATCATTCTTATCCAACCTACTTATCAATCTAGAAATCTTTAAAGAAGAAGCTGGATATAGATGATGAGATTAATAATAAAATTACATTCTTAGTTTTATGATACTTTCCATGAAGTCATTAGTAAAGTTCATAGAACATTAACTTTGATTAAATGCGAGTCTACTTAGCCGCAGACATAAAAACGGGAGAATAAAACTTATCCCTCATAAGGGATAACTCCGTTCACGCGAATGTGAGAGTTTTTGTCAGATTTTTCCGGAAAATCCCGAAATCTGTTGTATTAGTAAAGCAATTTGTCGCCGCCCGCTCGCGGATCCAACTTTTCTAATCTAAACTGTTGGCTAGTTGCGTTCAATCTTCGTGAAAACTTCACTGTCCACACTGAACACTAACTCGTTGTAGGTTCGATATCAATGTGCCGTCTAATAGCAATGCTTTCTTTACTTTCTAAAAATTTTACTAGCGTTAGACTCCTGTCGAGTCTGGTTCCGACAATCTAAAAATTCAATAAAAAAATGTTATAACTCACAAATATATATTATAATCTTATTTTAAGCGTTTCTTTGCTTGTAACAGTCTTAGAATTTTCACTATATCTCGCTGACATGCATTTGTTGTTGCTTAAAAGAGACAGAACACTAAAAATATCTTATGTTAGCAAAGTTTCTATGATTAAATATAAGCTATTGTAAGGTCAATAGTGAGATTTGGTTTTTAAGTAAGTTTTGCGATATGGTAAGTTTTGATCTAAGTAATTAATTAGCTTGTTAGATTTTATTTCTGCAGGTCTTCATCAGACTGGCACTACACCATTATTTACTTGTTGTCTTTCATAGAAACGTAAGCTAAAGGGATATAATTAAAAGAATAGAGTTGGGCACACTCGGCCACATGACCCCTAATTCGAAGGCGAACGTTTGGCTAATGCGTCACAGGTGTCGCGAAGCGAAACGCTGACAGGAACGCTAATTGTTTCGTGTTTGTGCAAACATATTAATGTTACCTCAACTTCCTGCTATTATAAACACTGGTGACAAAATTCACTTCAGCCATGTAAGGCTCCATAAGGGAGCTATCAACAAACGCCTTGAACATTAATAATGCATTATTATCATAATATTTAGGTACATGAACAAAAGCAGATTGTATTTTGTGTAGTATATATTTTAGAAGGATCCAATGCAATATAAAGGTATGTAGTATAAGATATTTTTTTCCAGTTTAACACCAATTCACTTTGTAACAAATGTCTTATGGTTTTACTTAATTATAAAAAAACATAGAGTAATATTTACTATATAGAGTAATTTTTCATATTTAAAAAGTCTCATAAATAATGTTATAAAACTCTAAAATAATATTACGATCAAATACGAGGCAAATTTCAAAAATCCGATATAATCTTAGAAACTAGTTTTAATACAATATGTATTGAAGAAAACGTGGTTTGAAGTAAGTACAGAGTAAATTATAGATACAATATTCGTAATTAAATTGCTATTTTGTAAAAAGCAAAAGCGTACTATTTGTGGCAATTAAGCCTAAATTTGGTCTAAGCGTCGAACTAGTTAGACGATTCAGGGAAAAGTTTTTCGGTTAAGATGTGGAAAAGTAAAGTGCTGATAAAAGGGGATGTACGTGTTCCATCTTGATGTTACAATTAACTAGGTTCTATTTATTATTTTTAAACAACATAAAAATAAAACACGAAATGGTATTTTTACATTGCCTTATTTTTCTTTGCCAAAGAAGGCATTTACATTTGATGTGAGTTGATACCTAAGCCAGCGATAGGCATTATTTTAGAAAGTTTTAGGTAATTTTCTAAAATATTCGACTATATTGTACTATTATTGTAATTTTTAAAATTCAAATTTATCAGCAGCGTATTAACAATAGTTAGTACAGTGCATTTATTAAATTTTTAATTTACATCGTTTGATATTTATAATATAAATCATTTATATAGTTCTTATTTATAATTATGAATAAAGTCAGAAATGTAAAAAAAACAGAGTTTAGAGGATTTACATGACTAATGAATATCTTAGTTCTCTGTACGCTGTACAACGCTTATCCAAACTTAATTTATATACTGCTTATATAATTATTAACTACTATAATACTTAAAAACGTTGTAGTTTTAAGCCATCAGTACATTTCCTCGAGCGATGTCATATATTGCTCGTGTAGTTCTGAGTTATCGAGGTGCCTCTTTCTCAACACCGACGGAATCACCGCTTCCTTGGGCACATTCGCTTCCCTTTTTCCTTGTACCTTTTTATTTTTCTTGTTTGTATTTCTTTTCGAAGCCGTCAGAATTAAATCAGCTTCGGGTGATGCGCAGGGTAAAGATTTTTGTATGCTGTAAACTTGGCACGTCGTCAAAATAGCCCCTGTTACATTCCTTTCTGTTATTAATTGATTGTTCGTTTCTTTCACCTTCAACGCGTAAATTTCACCGTTTTCATTATATTTTATTACAGATACTGACTTTTTCCCTTTTGTTTTCTTAGATTTTTTCTCGCTTTTATTTACACTTTCAAAATGAACGCCCCTTTTGTCTCTTATTTTGTTATCTTCCTTTATTAATTGCTGGTAGACAGCATCGTCCCCAACTCTAGACACTCTGTGAACTTTATGTGACTTTACAACTCTTTCCATGCAATTAATACAATTTTTACAAGATGAATCCTTGAAAACAGTTTGTAAATCACTTGCTTTATTATTATTATTATACTGAACGTTTAACAAAATGTTTTTCCCAACTTTTACTCTCTTACTAGCTGTCGTAGTTTTATTACTGGTATCATAATAGGAATAGCTCCTTTGATTTTTACCTGTAATTAAAATCTCTTGGTGAATAATCTAGTTATACTGTAATAATAGAAGTGTGTTTACGAAGCAAGCGTCAACACTGGAGAAATTTTATTTAAGTATTTCAAGGAGTAACGGAAAGGGTAAAAGTAAATCAAAGCGTAGCACCTCACCTAGCGCTGGAGGCACAAGCGTTAGAACTGCATAGAACAGTAGCGGACTCATTAGCTCCATTTGCCTCTCACTCGCAAGTTGTCGCCCTCACACCTGACAATGCAACAAATGCACACTAACAAGCTTCGTTACTGAAACTCTGTTACAAAACGCACACTTCACCGCTTGCGCTCGCTAAGTAAATGTTCCAGAGTGCTTTGCTATTAACTCGTTTCAAGCACGTAATTAGATCGCAAAGAGAGAAGAATTGACAGGTGTCACTAGTCTACTGAATCGAAGCCTATATTAAACAGTTTAAGAGCATTTTGTGCATATATATCACTATCCACTGAAGCGGAAGTGTTTACGTGCAACGGGTTTGACAATCGAATGTTTGATTTCCTCCTGTCTCAGGGGCCTATTGTTCAGGTGTTTATATGTTTATGCAAAACGACCACTAACTGGACAGTGGCATCCGTGCAATACTGTGTAACAAACACTGACGCGTGCAATTGCCCGGCTATTAGGAGCTACTACATATTCTTCTCGGGTCGACAGGTAAACAACTAGCTTTAACTACTGTCGTAATTCACATATGAACAAAAACGTTATCCAAAATCCCTCATATAACTGTTGTACGGGTAAACCGATTTTTAAGTATAATGCATATGAAATTATTACGACTCACGTAAAATTCAGCTCCTCTTCCTTTATATAAAATAATGCGTGATCTACTGCTCCTAGAGGGTAGTCAGATTGTAGATTCAGTTAATAATTGTTCACTAAAATCAGGGTATTTGTGCGTGTGAAGACTGTTTGATCACTTCATCCACTTCAATAATAATTACACTGTAAACTTCATTTTATGTTCACTTCATTTAACAAATCCCTTTGTGTCTGCTTTATTTATCAGAGTATCTAGAGACTGATATATTGTTTTTTATGGTAGATTTATATTATATTGAAATCTACGTATTCAGAAGCCGAATGTATAAGGCAAAAATTATTTAGAATTATACATTATTGATATTTTCAGTGGTTTGCTTCGTCTTTATATTGTATTTTTTTGTATTTGTTATGTTTCTATATTCTTTATTTCTCACTGTATTAAATATATGTTACAGGAAATAACGAAAAATTAGGAATTTGACCATATCCTAGGAGTTAAGAAACTTTGCTTAAGTTTAGAATTTAAGAGTTTTATCATTAAGTGAAAATATATTTTCACAAGGTCACATCTTCAAATTAAAATTATAATATAATATTTCGTTGAAATTTATTTGGCTCTTAGTAGTAGCTTAACATTATTCTCAGTAGTTTCAGTTTTTTGCGAATTCACATAAAAATATAACGTGGCATTAAATTAAATGAATTTCCCCAGACCAAACTACCGTCCCGCTGGCACAGGCTCATTTCGCTTATCAACCGTTTTCATGCGTTCCCACAATTATCTTCTTGTCGTATTTTCTTTTAAAGGAAAATAAGCACCTATAATTTCACTCGTATGCGAACAATTTGGCCATATTCTTTGAATGAGTTTTTGTGTTATTCTGCGGTTAATCTAATAATAGCAACAACATCTGCGAATTGAAATAACTTAACCACAAATTATTAATAATTAATCGTTTATATTCTTTTATAACAATACAATTTAATAAGGTTATAAGGAACAGAGTATTCTTTCCTAAATCTAATTCGCTTTTTTATAGTTACAGCCAATTATGACGTAAACATTAATTGATCATATTTTTTTATCTAAGTAGCATTCGTTCACAAGATCAGATACATTTTTGATTCTGCAGTCCAGTACTGCTGTGCCAAACTAACCGAAATTCAATCCCACTACACACAAAATGCGGCTTTCCCTGCTTTCTGATAAGTTTTCTGACATTTACAGAACTATGAATTCAGAATCACAGGTTAGTTCATGTCGCTTATTTGTTAAAATCCACAAGTTAATTAAATGAATAAAAACGTGTGTAACATTACTTGGAGCAGACTCTCTTTATAACGATATTCAAGGGGCCGGTAGTTCTCATCTTTATAGAGAAAGATCATTTTATAGAAAAAATAAGACACAGTACAATATATATCCCAATAATAGTATGTATTCTCATATATTACAACGTTATCTTAAACTAAAGTAATAAAGTTACTGTAATTTAAAATATGATACAGATACGCCTTATGTACTGACATATTAATGAAATAAAACGTTTAAGATGGTTTGCTTTTTTTCGCATACAAGAGCAATGCCCTTATCTTCTAAACTTAAAATATCCTAGTTAGCCACCGGAGCAACCGCTCTAGACATGAAAATAAACACTTTTGCTCTGAAAACCATCGTTATAGATTATCGTTATACAGAGTAAACAAATACGATGTTCAAATGGCGGACAAAACACTGTACCATATGTACTCGTACACCATCGGTGTCAAACTCCATTACAGTTATAGGGAATTATCGTTACAGAGAGAATTGTTATAAAGAGAGCCTACTGTATTTGAATACTTTACTGAGTATTCTCATTAAACAACAATATACAGAAAGAGAATCTTCATACATATTCAAGTAGGAGATATTTTTGTTTTGGGTCACGTAAAACTACAAATTGGAGTTTAAAAAATGGCCAAGTTTCCTTTCTGTACAAATGTGTGCTCAGCACCTGTAAATAGTAAAAGAGTATTGTTAGGAAGTGATGAATGTTTTCGCTATAAATTCATTCCTCATTTAATCCGCGCCGGTGCGGCGTGAGGCTGTTCGTTTGTCTTCTAAAATACGTTATGCTATTTATATAATACTCTTCTGACGAGAAATCAGCTTCCAGTGCCTTTTTAAACCGGACCAAAACGCAGCCTTTGGATTCCTTTTATGAGCTTTATAAACGTGCTATCATTGTTTATTTTTCAGAATATCAACGTCATAATAAACATTTTTAGCTTTTATTTGTGCATTGCTTTTAATTAAGCTGTAGCTTTAGATTAATGGACTTTTAAATTTATTTCACTTAATTATTAATTAGTGCGTAATTACTGAGCACAAATTCATTTTAGCCATCATACAGTTGCTTATAATAACTGTAGATTAAATTTGCAGTTTTTATTCATTACCATTTATATCTAATTATTATTAATTTTAGCTAAGCTTGATTAGATATCGATACTAAAATACAAAATACTCGTATACAGGGCTGTGATGATGTTGCTAATTAAAAACGGTAACAAATCTAACAGAACAATACTAAAGAACTTCATATGTTTTGTTTTCTAATTAATTTTCTATTAGATATACGTAATTTAAAAGCTGTTTAACCAATATGTGTTAGAAATAAAATATTTGATTGTATTAACAATATCAGTTGGCGAAACTATTGAGGGCTTGATTAATGACGCTAACTGAAGCAGCTAAGCCGTGAACAGGGCTAAACTAAAGTATTTTTACTAACCAATTTTGTAATTTATACCCCAAATTATATAGTCCACACTAACGAACTTGTGAAAAAAATCATGCTTTACAAATTGTGCACAAAACGGTATCGAAAGTCTTTTTTCAAACTTACTATGAGGAATGTAGTTAAAAACGATATAGTCTTTAAAATGTGAAAGCATCATAGATAAAATTTATTTCGCAATTCGAGGCATCCGCGTTGATTTTTACACAGAATATTCGATGTATCGAATGTTTATGTAAGAAAAAATAATAATTCACGACTTTCAGTTTACCGAAAAGAACGTTTTTGAGTTACCAAATAGAAGATATGTGGTATTTCCATATAGCATAAGACAATTCAAATTAAGAAATGAGTTTTATTGCAAATAGGTAAGTATTTATTCATATTCCTTTACATACATTCCTTACCTTATTGCTACTAAAACTAGTATCTACAGTAGCGCTGCCTGAAATTTAAATATTCAGTGTAAAAATACGTTAAATCACATGTAAAAAAATGAATTATCTTTCTAGCTAAAAACGAATTTCAACCTTTTATATTCTACATCTAAATTGAAATAATCTTAGTTTTTTTTGCAAGAAATAATATTTTTGTTCACAAGTTCGACCCTGGCCCGGCAGCATGACAACTGCATCCATCATATCGAACTGCTTTTATCCAGTATCGTTTGGTATAATATTTCATTTTTATTCTACTATATTTAAGTCACAAAAGCTATTTCCAATACAGAAAATATCACCTTTAACAGAAAAATTGTATCAAATATTGACAAAGCAGTCGCCGTGTGTATCTCTTAGAACGCCATAAAATCTATTCAAAAAAGGTTTATGTGCTATTGCCTTGCACGATGTCGCTATTTTCTTTTAAATCGATTAAAATAATTTTGTTGAAAATAGGGCTTTTTCAACTTCTAGATAAAAATACTTCCATATTTTAAGGTATTGAATGTAAGACGCGTGAATCACGAAGGTCACGTTCCTATTAAATATTTCAATTTATATTTACTTACTTTAGTACTCTGCCCAAATAACAGGAAACCAATTGAAAGGAATGTCTTTTATGAGTCTTCTTGAAACACATTCTCGTCACGTAGGTACCTACCTGTTTGCCGAAGTACTATTATTTTCATGGAAAAGATTGACTTAATTGATATATTCACTTAGAATGGAAATATTTTACCTGTTATGTATTTCTGTTTTTTTTTTCAATATTGTTAATATACAATTTATTAATAGATCAGATTTTAATTTTGTGCCCACGCAACCGTAATATGAAAACTCTGAATTCGAAACTATGACCGTTTTCGTATCAAGTAATAAATATTAGATGATTGAAACTACTCAATTTTAGAACAAAGTACTGCAAA
>JAAAKR030065265.1:4838-17840 GCA_010014985.3 Delias pasithoe
AATATAATACCGGGCAGGGTGACGCGACCTCTGCCGGGTTCATTCATAGATCATATAAAAAGGTTGTATATCAATTTCAGGATGTGCACGATTCCAGTGAAACGGAGGTACTTACTCACGGTGTGTCCGGTCTAAGTCTTCATAGAACCGACAGTTTCAGCCAACGGTCTTTTGGCCTCAAACGTACAGGGAGTAAAGGCAGCGCGTACAGTTTGAAGAGTATCAGAAAGGACTCGAATAAACCACCCGTGATACCTGACGCTGGTTTTGGAACTCTTGAAATAAAACTCGCTTATGATAACGGCACCTCATCGCTCGCTGTTGGCGTTCTACGAGCGAGGGGTTTGATGGGAATGGACATGACTGGTCTATCGGATCCATTTTGCAGATTGGAAATTCTACCCATTGGTGAGCTATGTTATCTATATGTATATATAAAAAGTTCGTTTATCTCGCTAAAGATTTGGTCTTGAATTATTTGTGGAGGTCAAGAGAAGTTTTAAAAGGTTTATGCAAATGCACGGTATTAAATAAAACATCACTTCTATAATCTCATACAAAGCGGTTGTCCATGGGCGACGGTGTTCTCTTAACATACGTATAGGAGACCCCTCTGCTCCGTTATCCGCTATACCATAAAAATACAATCTTTTGGGATTTGGACGTTAATACCTTCAGTTTCTAATAATATATTAATATGTACAGATAATTGAGAGCATACAAATATGGTTTTCATCTGAATTTCTGAAATGATCTCAGATCTAAGCGTGTGTGTAAACAAGCTGCAACTTTAGTTTTTAAGACTTTCATAAATGTAGTCCTATCTGAGATAGAAATTCACTTTTACAATACGACTATTTATATTTATATATAATACATCTGTAATCAAGCGGAGATAGGATCCCACCATTATGTCTTTCGTTATTTTCCAGAAGGAACATATTCAAATAGATTAAGAACGAAAACAGTGCACAAAACGAAACATCCAGAATTCAACGAAACTCTACATTTCTTTGGCATCACTGAATCTGATCTTAATTCCAAATCTTTGGAAGTCGTAGTTTTTGATGATGATAGGTGAGTTAAATCATTTACATTCGCATTTCTTTAAAAATTGGGAAAAATATTTTAAAAGGCTTGTTATATTGTGATACTCTGTGAGGTTTTCGAGACCTGCGAAAGTCTACGACTGCTTACAGATTGTTCCGAACCTATACATTTACTCGTACATACAATTTAGGTATGCTTTGATTTTTTTTTATATTAAGTGTTATATTTGTATAGATATGGCTGTGACGAAATGGGTTCCACCACAGTAGCTTTGCGGGAATGCATAAAGGCGCCTGCGCAACTGCGGCTCGCTCTTTCTGGTCCATCTGGCTCAGAGCCATTTGGTCCTAGGCTACTTCTGGCACTCTGCTATAATACGAAGAGAAGAGCACTAGCAATAACTGTGTGCAAAGCTGCAGAATTACCACCACGAGACAGTAACGGATATTCAGACCCGTTTGTTAAAATGTATGTATTTCTTTTATAAATAATCGTGAGGCAAACGACCTCGAGGATCACTTAGATGAGGTGGTCCTCCGCCCATGGACACTCCTATATCGAGCAAGACCACAAGTGAGTTGCTGGCTCTTTAGAGACAAGTGAGATCTTTTTTAAAGTCCATAAGTCGAATTGGTTTGGAAATACCACTTTAAGGGGATTCTATAGGTAGTCGAGTTAAAGTGGAGTGTCCAAGCTACGATTCTAAAATAAGTCCAAAAGCAACGATTAAATTAAAAAAATACAATATCATCGAGAAAACTATTGTATTTTTCATGAATAATAAACATAATTTATCAATGTGCTCGCTCATATTCTTAAAACTTGCATATTTATTAATTCTAGTAAAACCCGCTCTAAATATATTTTTCTCAAAAAATAATTTGTTTCTCTTCAGCCACCTTGATCCTGATCTATGCCATAAAAAGCACAAGACTTCAATTAAATGGCGAAACCTGAATCCGGTATGGAATGAAGGTTTCTTCTTCGAAACTCGTTTGACGGAACTCTCGCGTCAAAATCTGACATTGACTGTTTGGGATAAAGACTATGGAAAACCAAACGACTTTCTTGGAAGTTTGGTGCTTGGATCGAGTAGTAAGGGAAGGAGATTAAAACATTGGATGGATTGCATTAAATTCCCCGACCACAGACATGAGCAGTGGCATGCCTTGACAGATACGCAACATATATAAATTTTACGTATTATATCGGCCCAATATTGTTCTATTTCTACAGAGTAGACAAATTCCTTTGTTAAGTCCGTAATTATAAAAGTATTTAAAGTTTCACTAGTTTAACTCGTCTTTAGACTCTAGTTTACTCTACTTGTTAAACAACCGTCTAATTAGTGCCAAAGCATCTCTTATGGATGTCAAATTATTTTTTCAAACATTAAGTTATAGAATACTTAAGTATTGCGTTAATAGAGTATATAAAAATACGAGTTTTTAAAAACTTTACAGTGTAATATGCCAAAAAAAATAAATCATTGCTATAAGTAGTTAAGTTTCTAAGAAAGTATGTTAATATAAATTTTATTAAAAATATATTGTACGTTGAACATTACAATAATATAACATATTATATAAATCTTTTATTTATTAAGTATTAAGTCATATGTGATATAAGCTAAAAATCATCATCATCGGCTAATACTACTGATCACCTATTTTTTTATTTGCATTAAAAATTTAAAAATTAGATTATGGTCTAGAAACAGGAACAATCTATAAGCACTCAATATTGTATCTACAAGCATGGAACAATATTTCAATTTTGAGACACGCGACTGTAGTAAGCCTGTAGCTTATCGAAAGTTCATAGAATTTTCTTCTGTGGTCCATAGAATCAGCAAAAAATTGTTTCTTTTTAAACTTGTCAAATTACTTGTTTTCCATTTTTGATTAAAGTAACAAGTGGTTAAGTAGTAGTGATTACTTGAGTCTTGATTTGATATTCATCATAACAATTAAGGTAACAAAAACCTTAACTTGAAAGTGGATTTATTTAATAATATGATATAAATATCAAATAAAAATGGCATTCCTGTGTCCAGTACGAATCAGACGGGGTAAAAAGAAAAAATGTAAGTGTTGTATGACATAAATTACGAGTTTTCTGAAGAAAAACTGCAAAGTCTGAGAACTGAGTCAATGACCTCAAACTTTCGTTGATGTTAAACATATTATAAACAAATATATTTGGATATTAGTAATTTGCTTTTAATTGATAGTGAGTGATATAATTTAAAATTATATAAATTATATAAAAAAATGGCTCATGGGAAATTCAAAAATCTTTTAACTGTAGGTACGATTCGATAATTCAATTAAGTTAATATCAGAAGTTATTTTACATTTATTTAATTATTAAAATATTTTTAGCAAGTAGTGGAGATTCAGAAAAAGACCTGTCCAGGCCTGGATCGGGGTTGAGTCCTGGTATGGGTCGAATCACTGGATCTGCAAGTATTGAGACTTTAGTCAGAGTGGGAATTGAAAAAGAGCATGGCCTGAGTCCTGACTCTAAAATGGTTGTTCTACATGATTTTACACCTTGTGTTGATGATGAACTTGAGGTAAGGATTACTTGTAATCAAAGTGTAACGGACACTGTTAAAGGATTCTTAAATGACGATTTTATTCTAATTAAGGTGCATATATAAAAAATAAGTATATTATGGTTTATATATACACTTAGCTTAGAAAAGTTTTAAAAGTTAGTTGAAAAAATCAGTCTCGAAGAATATAAACAAAATAAAATCTTCAATATTGAAGGTATGCTCAATATATAAATTACATGAATCTTATTTATAATTTCAGGTTAAAAGAGGTCAAATTGTGAATGTTTTATATAGAGAGAATGACTGGGTTTATGTGATAGTAGCAGAATCGAGAAGAGAGGGATTTATTCCACATTCATATTGTGCACCATGTGAACATCATGATTTGAAAAAGAAATTACCAAGAAGTCGGTCACCTACAGACTTGGCACATAGAGATGTTTCTCAGTAAGGTTTTACCAGTGTTTATGAATAGCCAAACTATCATAATAATGGAAGTTAGAAGCATTTCTTCTTATCCCACTGACACATTGTTATTTTTAGAGTACACAAGTTAATAGCCTCAACTGGGTTATTAATGGTGTTTTTTATTGTTTATAGATGGTTACAAATTTGGCATTTTATTGCTTGTTTTAGGTTATCTTTATCAGATGGTGCAACAAATGATGGGCACTCAGAGCTGGGGAGTGAAGGTGATGCATGTCCTTTCAGTAAGGATCCATCTGGGCGCTATGTAGTTCTTTATACATTCACAGCCAGAGATGAGAATGATGTGGATGTAGAGAGAGGGGAGTTTGTTACAGGTATATTTCATAATAATTTGATTTAGTTGGAGAGTAGCATAGGTTTTTGTTTTAACTTTCATTATTTAATTTCAGTACTAAACCGAGAAGATCCAGACTGGTATTGGATTGTGCGCAGTGATGGGCAGGAAGGATTTATTCCATCAGGCTTTGTGTATCCAGCAGTTGTGCAAGGTTTATTCATCTATTGTTTTATAATTATCAAATGTATGGCTTTGCATATGAACTAATTTTATCTCTAGAATAGTAGAATTAATATCTATTTGGATAAATAAATAGATTATATTATGAAAGGGCCTTTACTGAATTATCCGCATCTTGTTACATATTCTACTCTAACATTTTAAGGCATTATTATTATTATATCTGATTTATTGGAGTTGAAATGCTTATTTGTTTATTATACTTATTAGTTAATATTAATTTCAGCTGCTCAACAAGAATCAAATCAAACAATCCATGCATCTCAAGTGAGTACTAAAACCAATAACAACAAACCGCAGCAAGATAATGACAACAGATATCATGGCACAGAGCTGGTCATGCTCTATGATTATAAGGTAAAATAAATTTCTCAAATCATGAAATAACCATAACATTTTAATTTATTCAAAAGAACCATATTTAATGATAGCCATATTATTAAAATCAAAATCCACTTATTGCAGTAAAAGGTGAATAATATTTAATATTTTCAAATAAGCATTCACAAGTCACTAGTGAATGTTTTAAAATTAATTTTGATTACAAAACATCTTTGAAGTATAAAGTGACTTATTTCACAATGGCCTAACATTGTTGTGTAACACATGAATTCTAATTTTTAGGCACAAGCCCCAGATGACCTTTCAGTGAAAAGAGGAGAATGGGTTTATGCAGATCTAACACAGCAGACAGTTGAAGGATGGTTATGGGCCCATGCGCCTAAATCTCGTCGATCTGGATTCATTCCTACAGCATATGCACGCGCACCGCATACTACATCACTTTAATATAAATGTAAAAGTGAATTCATCTGACTTCTCGAGGCATAACTGACATATTTCTACATCTGTCTCAACCATATTTTCTTTATATTTGAATACATATAACAGTTGACCAAATTTTAAATTGATTTATGCTATTACGGCGAGACGCAAAAGCAATAAAATAAAAACATTTAATTTATTATTAGATTTACAAAATATAATGGATAAAAATCTAATCAGTTTAATATTAATCTATATTTAGATGAAATTATAAAGATGCAGCATGTTTCTATATAACTGTTATTGTTTAAATCAAGTGGATTGACATAAAATTGTAATTATTTTAGTATGTCTTAAATATTGTGACACTAAAATATTTTTATGAGCAATGAGAGTTCTACGATTCTTGCCATTGTATTTTAAATTAAAATAAGTCTAGCATGTAATTTATTGTTTTTCTTTAAGATAAGTATTTCTGCTAGTATCAGATTCATTAAGGCCATATCAAAATTTATATATTGTTTTTGTACCTATAAGGTTGACATTTATGTAATATATCCGTCCAAATTTGACTGAAATTGTGCTTTACATTTCTATATTGTTTAAGTTATAATTCATAAATAAATAATCATATAAATTCGTTTTATTAGGTATCTAATAACAACCTCAATTCTAAACCTGCCTTGTTTGAATGTCAGTGTGAAATTTCTTAACCACTAGTAGGACTTGATATGACCAATCTATTAGCCAATTGATCATTTTTGAAATATACAAAATAGAGTAATCCTTAATATTGCCTCACGAGTAAACCTATAGATAAAAATAAGATAATTAGTTTATATCTACATTTGAATTTATTTTGAACTTAATATAATCTAATCTTTCAATATGTTTTTCTTCTTTTTCTTAGCTTGTTGTTTCAGTTCATCCTTTGTTGTCCAATCTTCTAACTGTCTTTCAACTGTTTTTATGTCTTTTTCAGTTACTGTTATTGGTAACTGTAAGTCCATTTGTTCACTCCTAATAAATTTAAGAGCATTTAGTTTTTCCTGAAGAAATGGTCCTTGTTGGCTCTCAAGTAAATTTCGGTAATCTTCAAGCTTATTGTTTCTTATTTTATCACAATGCATTTCAGTTAATCTTCTTAGGGTTTCCTTGCGTGTTAATTTATGGTGAGACCTACAGGAACAAATAGATTGAGATTAGATTGGAGATAATATGGTCAAATGAAAATAGGACAACTCAAAGCATTAAATGCAATTTTAATTCATCATATTATATATTCAAAATAAACTCACTCAGGGTGAGCTTTATATTCTATATTTAGTTTTTCGAGCAGCCATTCAAATTTCTTATAGTCATATTGTCTCAAATATTTTAATAATTTTTTACGTTTATCAATCATCTCCTGAACTATTATCTGTAATCACAATTTCATAAATAATTAGTATAACTTGATGTGCAGTACTATAGTGCACTAGGAAAGAGAAACTTATCAGATTGTTATCAAATTTGCAATAAATTTACTTTAGTTTTGATATTCCGAGGGCATAATTCCATTGTTTCTTGGAGACATCTTATGCGTCCAGTCATTCTTGCAACTAAAAGAAACATTTATTTAAAGAGAATCATACTTATTAGAATCTATTTCTACAATTGTATGTTGTGTTGTCAATTACACTTAAATGACCTTATAGTTTGTAAACATGTAGTATGTTTATTTATTTAAACAGTATAATTAACAAACAGCATTAAGAACATACTTTTAGTTTCGGCTGTACTATCATCATATTTATGCCTTCTAACTCTGTCAATCAGGTCTTTCTGTACAAAAGCCTTATATTCCTTACGTCCCAAATATGCAACAGAAAATATTTTCTTAACAGCTTCTGGTGCTCTACAAAGAAACATATAGACCGGTTTTTGTGAAGTTCTATCAACGAAAGCAAACAAAGTCTGCTAAGGAAATAAAAGATATTATTTATTTGTAACATAACCTCCATAATAAATATAAGTTTAGAAGTTTGATGCTTCTCCACTTACTCTTTTAACTCTTCATTATTATTGTAATCCAGGCCGGTTTTTAACGTAGCATCTTTTGGAAGTCCTTCTAAATCACCAGACTTTTCAGGTTTATACGATGGAACATACTGTGGACGAACACATTTAATATTTACGAGTTTTTTAACCCCACGATTTTGAATTACTAAAGAAGTGAATTGTCTCAACATTTTGCTTAATGTTGTAGAATAATAACTCTATTTACATCTATTTCAGTAATAACTATATTTTAGTAGTAATTCCGCGAATAGCCTACACTCTACAGTCTATCATAGATCATAATAGGCAGAGTCAATTATCAGTTGCCATTTCATATGAGGAAAACACAGATTCAAAATTGATACAGATGTACCAATTTTGAATTGTATAACTCTAAAACAAAATTAAACTATTCTTAACCAACGCACAGATTTATTCATTACACATTATTCTTCTATTAATTACTAATCAACGTATAATTATTTAAATACTAAGATTGAACAAACTATCAGATATCTACTTTTAAGTCTATCAGAACCGAACACCACTCAAAAAATGTGTATGAGGCATGTTACGTGATGCTTTTTATACACATTCCCTGGGCCATAACTCATTAATAACAAAATTTGGTAAGACTATTATAATCAGATAAATCACCTCTACCAGGTCTGTATCCGCCCAGGCATGATTAGCTATCATGGCGTTCGCGCACACAGCTCCCACCCACATAGCGCGTTTGCAGCTGCTCCAGTCATTTTTTTTTGGGAATGCCTAACTCGCTGTCGATCATACGGCCTCTACAGCTTAAGTCGAGATTCATGTTCAAGTTTTTAATGTATCAGTTTTTTGAGTTTGGTTAGACACGGATGGAGGTGTACCGGCAGGTCGATGTCTGCCAGGACCACTAGTTATATAAAAATAAGTGCATGAGAAATAAAAATTGTCATATAAAAAAAATTTTTAACCACTCTTTATTGCTTTCGATTATACAGCCACAAACTTATTTTAATTAGCCGATTTTGTACTAAAAGTACAGCTTATATTTTAGATAACGAAATAATTATTTGTAATAAAGCAATAACTTTGAAAACTAAACAATCCATATCCATATATCACGCAATACAACACGCAAAAAAAATTTTACCTTCCATGAAGTAAATTAAATTTTAGCTCCATTACAAATTTCTTATAATAGAGTTACTCTATTATAATTAATAAGAAATTTGCATAAATCAAAACATAAATATGTACTTATAATAAAGGAATTATTACTTTTCATATTTGGAATAATCAATACTTACGCAAATCATCCATATTTAGTAGAAACATAACTTAAATTTATGTATCATAATAACTTTTATACTTATATTGAAGAAAAATCCTTATTATTTTCTATGTTAAAATCTTTTGTCTTAATTGGACGCATCTTTTAACACTAAGAAACAATAAAAATGTTGGAAATTAATGTGAGAACTATTTTCAAATAGTCTATAGAGCAAACCGACAAAAACTATACATTAAAACTTTGTGAATTAGTATTACTAATAAAAGATTATCTCATTGTTACAATCTAAAATTTGTAAGTGCACAATCTGTACCCATCACTACTAATAGCAATGTTTCGTGGAATGTAGAAACATCTTAAACTATCTAAACCGGGTTATTATATTATTTAAAATATATTACTAATATAGTATCTGTCAAACATGCTATTGCTAAAACAAAATTACTATTTATACAGAATAAACAGATTATATAATTTATTTAAAAAAATTGTACAGATAATTTATATGCTCTCAAAAGCAGCAAAAATAAACATTTCACAGGGAGTAGACTAGGTAAATACTTATTTTTGAGGTGCTGACCTGTCTAGATCTTAGTTTTACTAATCATATAACTCCGAATACATGGTATGAAATAAATGGTTTTAGAGGTTATGGTTATTTAGAAACAGATAAATATCTAATATTAAATTTTAGTCCAATCCAACAGATGACTTTGGCACTGTATTGATTTTACCGTATTTGAATTTAGCGAGTCTGTATGAAACATAGCATGACTTTTAATAACTTATATCATATAGGATTTTTTTATTTTTGGTTTTTCTTTCATTCCTTGTTGACTTTTTAGAAATTTGACTTAAATTATACTATTAAATCTATACGTATGTTACATTAATGGTAACACAATGCTATAAAGTATTATTTACATGCTATTTAGAGTCTTTTATAATAATATTCCTCTTGACAACTTTCTCAGCTTATCTTCAAGTTGAAGACAATTGACCATAAATAACATTTTTTTAAGTATACCGTATGCAACATACAGCATTAAGCACAGTTTTTCATGAACAATATCTTTTTAAACAGCATTTTGTGTTTAAGATATTATTTGTAATTTTTATAGTACCACAATACAATCTTTAAATATGTGATAAAAGAATCACAAGATTATCAATAAATAAATACATGAGTTCCTTTCTAACTAAATTCATATTTATTATAATTTAGTTGAAACTCAATTTTGTATGAATACCTTGTGCGCTTTTCTTACTAGAGATGAATCATTATTCAAATCAATACTCTTAACAACGTTTCGAAGTACACTAAAAAAATGTTATTTTTTTTATAAAGACAAATCACGCGTGTGTCTTAATAATTATTTTAAATATTAAAATTCACCTATTAATAAATTCGACGCTAACTATATGGAAAGGGCAAGATATAATCTGTCGTGCATTGGCTGCTTACATATTATATTGTACGATTTATAATTTCAAGATCAAAAGGTTAAATTTAAAATACAGAATATAGTGTTGTTATCCGTAAAATAAAATCGTTTTACACTTTTATGAAACAATGTGTGTTGCCATTGAAATAATACCCATATGGTAACATGCCATAGTTTTAACTATAATAATTAATTAGATTTTTAAGAATCCAATTCGATTTCAGTGTAATTATAGACTCTATTAAAATAATCAAATTTTTATGATTAAAATTCACGAGATATTCAGCTAAGGTAACTTTGTGGTACCTATGAATAATAAATTGTATTACTTATATAACTTATTGACTCATTATGAAGCATCAATGTGGACAGTTTAAATACCTTAAATGCATCATAGATAATATTTAAATCTATAGCATAGATAAGCTTAGGCATTGTAAAATTAAAAAAGAATGAGCGTACAATATTATTTCCATTTTTTAATAATCTTGCAATCAATATTAAAAAAACAGTGTTGACATCATCACTATTTAAAAATCTATTGCAGACAAAGTTAATAAGGAGATATATAAAAAAGAATTTTACATAATATATAATATTTAAAGACTATTTTTACAATACCCAAGCTATATACAAACTTACTGTCAATTACCCCTTTAATGCCGTTCTGTAAGCATATCAAAATAATATTTAAATAGCCCGTAGCTATACTGGCGTTAATCATAGAGCAATGCATCATAAAGTACTACCGATGCCGTTGAATTTTGTCTATTCTCCGCCGTGCTAGAAGGAAATACAATTAAATTAATTAATAAGAAAGAAAATAGCTAGATGTGAACTCAAAAACATATGTAAATAATCCAAGATTTGGAACAGGAAATGTTCTGTTTGGGTCAATGCAGGCAGCATATCGAGGCAGAGTACCAAGTTTCATACGTAGCACCTCGATGTTTATCGTTCAACAACCGAACTTCTTATAGGCATAGTATACAATGCACCACCTGTGGTGTGTGATACTCTGTGGTATCAGCTGCCTGCAGAGTTATTTCCAAACCAATGCGACTTGGGGACTTTAAAAAAAAAGAGCGTACCTATTCCTCAAATGCAAGCAATGCACTCGTGGCTCCGCAAAGGCTGGGAATGTCCGTGGGCGAAGGATCGGTTATCCAATGTGAGCCTCCCGCTCGTTTTCATTAATATAGGAAAAAACAATTGTGTTGTGAATATAAAATTGACAATTTTTTTTAGTAAAATTGTTTACCAATTCCGACCGCTTCAGCGGCCTTCGACCCCTAATCCTTCTTCTTGCCCTTTTTCTTTCCGGAGCGTTTGCTATAGTTCTGTGCGAGTGCATTCACTATGGACACCACAAAGTATAGAACCATAGCCAACACAAACTTCTCCAATAGACTCGAGAGGACAGAACCTTGGTTGTCTGTCTGTGGAGCGTTTTTGTGTAGTTTAGCTTTCTGGTTTCGTAGGAATTCTAGTAAGGGAGCTTCCAGTTTTGGTCCGATATATGGTATCCGTTCTACCCATTGGAGAACTTGTCTGAAAATTTAATTACCACATATATATGAGTAAGTTCAAAAACTCTCACAATTTTATTAATATCTATATTGAATATAAATAATTTAGACGTTAATTACTTTCAAATGAATATTAATTTTATATAAATTCATGATAACAGACTACAACATAAAACTGGATTGCCACATGTATTTTTGTGCGACTAATTCGAGAACAAGTCATTTTAATTCTCGTTAATATTTTCATGAGACAAAGAAGGTTCTCATGGAAAGAAAGAATGTAAACTGCGAGTCATATTAAAAACACAATTCCCATACAAATCACAGAACAAATTAAAATGTCTGTCAAAAAAAATTGGCTGTGGACCAATAATATTAAAAATTAAACTCACCCTACAAGTGTCTCATTGAATGCGATTATCACAAACAACTTCTGTATGTGCATTTTAATCACAGCTTTGCCTAAAAGCGTCGCACCGAAGAAAGTCCAAAACGGCACCAGAAAATGTCCGCACGTGAGGCCGGCCAAGTCGAACAATGGGTTCGGGATAGAAGCACAAGCCAATATACCGGCGAAACCGACTCGCTGGACCAACTTTTGAATCATCACTTTCGCTCTGAAATTACAATAAGAATGAAGATAATATTCTAGATAGTGACAACAAAAATGAGAATTAAAATCTATGAATTGATTATGTCATTTAAATAAACAATACCTAAACAATTATGCAATTAATCAATTATTTATTCAAATTGAAACAAAAAAATAATAATTTCCGGTACAAATTTTTACATATTCAATACAATAAAACATATGATGCTGTTAGCATCTTCTTGTCGGAGGTTCTTGAGATTATGTCGCTTAAGCGGCGTGAAAAGCAAGCAACATAACGAAAACTCCGACTGAGGTGCGGTCGTCGATGGGCGGCGGTGTCTTTTACCATATAGTAGACCCACCTTCTCCGTTGTCAGCTATACCGTAAAAAACAAACATAAATAACCTTGAATTGTTATATTATGATCGAGAATAAATATTTTTAACGTGCGTGTAATAAAATGGTTAGTGAAATAATCTGTTCACTTAAAGAGTATGGTATATTTAAAGATTACCTGCCACTCTTTGAGTCGTCATCAGCCGTGAGTTCGGCGACTCCACCGCCCGAAAGACGAGCGGCCCGGGCCATGAAATACGGGGGCAGTTCCCCCAAAGCCGTCCCCATGCCCCACATCATCGACTCTATGCGCACCTTCGCCATTATGTTCCATATTGACACAGTATATTGAGGGTCGATTTCAGTCGGACATATAATACTGGAAAA